>OZ025295.1:57235243-57314243 GCA_964019185.1 Maratus speculifer
ACACCAAGTCCCAGATCTGGGAGTTTATTTCTCTTTGCAAAAAAAATTCTGAAATTCGTCAGAAATTTCAAAAATCGTACTTTTTAGGCTTTGATATCTCTGGTGGAGCACGAGATAAAAATCTGATATTCTGGCCTATGATAGTATTGTGTAATAGTGTTATGTACAAAAAATTTCAAGAAGGAGATTTGACTACAAGCTGAGATATGACATGGACAATATGTGAAAACAATATTGTCAAAATTGAAAAAATTAGAAATCAGCTATAATGTTGAAGGTTGAATCCCAGATTAAGGAATAATTAAAAAGTAAAAGCGAGGAATTTTCATCTATTTGTTTATTTTTGGCCCGAGTCTGTACATAAATAGCTGCATGAATTCCAAATAAGCTTTATTGAAAAGATATGCAATCAATAATAATAAATTTACTACATTGGGCTAAAAGTTTAAAATAGATTGTTTATATTTATATACATACATCAGTGTGGAAAATAATAAAATAATTGGAATAGAAAAAAAAAACAAAAAAAAAAAAAAACATTGTTACAAAATCGTGGATGAAAAAATTTATTACTGTGAGTTGAGAAACACTGTATCCAGAATTCTTTCAGAAATGTAAAATATCAGTGAGAAACATGAAAAATTACTAAATATTCAGAAATTGCGAAAGATAGACTGTACTATATTAAGCTAAATATTTAAACCAAATAGTAGATTTCCCCCACTCCCTGTTGTAATCTTTCAGAAAATTTGTTGTGAATTTCAGAATTCTTTTAAAACTCAGAATCACCTCTGGAAATTCGTCGCTTAAAATCTCAAAATTCTTTAATTGTTCCTTTCAAAAGATTATGAAAATTATCAATTGGTCATGAGAAAAACTTGTACAATTCGTTAGTCAATCTTGGGAAACAAATTGTGGAAAAACATACAATATTTGATGAATGGTCATGGAAAAAAAAGTCACTCATTTTTGCCAATCAGTTGCAAGAAAAAGTCTTAAAATTTGCCTACAGCATTAAGAAAAATTTGCAAATCATTAAAAAAAAAAAAAAAAAAAAAAAGACAGATTAAATTTTATTGTAAAAAACAGGGTTGTTTGGTTTAAACCAATGTTTTTTTAACCATGCTGGTTTTTTTCATCTGGTTTTTTTATGTTTCATTTTATACATTAAAAAATGTAAAATCCAAGTTATGCAGAAGCTACACGCAAAGTTGTAGAAAAATGATGACTTAATAAATTTCTAAAATGACAAATAATTTTAATCAACCCAACTTTTCATATGAGCTGTAAATCTACATGACAGAATAATCAATTTTTTACAAATTAGCTTGTTAGAAAAAAATTATTTTTTTTTCTTCCCTTTTTTAAAGGCTTAAATATATATGTACATATAAAACCATTAATTGTAAAATATTTATAGCCCAGAAGGGTAGAGTCGAGCTTAAAGTGCACTTTATTATTTAAATTGCTTGATTAGTTAAAATTTATTGAGGATTTCATTATTCCCTCGAATATGACATTCTTAAGTAATTTTCTCCATTGATTTGATTTTGATGCTAATGAATAATTGTTTTTTTTTTTTTTTTTTTTTTTTCCTGTGTTTATTGGGTTAACACTAGAACGCCCGGAAATTCTACTCAAGTTTGAAAATAATATTTCTCACCAGAATTTTTATTCAAAATTATTTAATTGATTTATTTAACGTAAATTTGCGTGGATTAGATTTAAATTATTTCAAGAAAATTTTTCTGGTTCGAATTGAAATTTAGTTACATGATTGGAGTCGAATCGACTCCATCCGGGTGTTCTAGTGTTAAGCATTTGTTTTCTTGCATTGGGAATAGGAATTTTGCATTATGATTTTATTCTGTTACTAACCGGGTTGCCATAGTTTAAAACAATTGGTTTTTTAGAACAAAACTAATATAATATTTTCTAATTTTTGTAATTTAAGTGTGTCAAATTATTGCATGTAAGTAGTTTCTATTTTTAAGTCTTATCTTAGCAGTCACCATGGGACATAGTGAGTCTAGTCTCGGTCACGTTAGTATGCACATAGAATGTAAATTTCATGCAATGATGGACATATCTGAATCTATAAAGAAAACAAATTACCTAAAGTTGGCAAATACAAAATGGATTAAAAATATGTAACATTTAAAAAAAAAATTTTTTTTTTCTTTGAGAAACACAGATTTACAGTTAATAACATAAAATGAAATTTAAGATTTCAGTCAAATTCTAAAAGAAAATTTTCTTGATTTGGAGGATTATCTTTTAAGAATAAAAAAGAAACTCATGATATAAAGTGGAATCAGAAGAGATTGAAAAATTTGGCGCTAGGGAAGCACATGTTTTTTTTTAATTAAAATGTGCAATAAAGTATATTTAAATCTTCAATTGCATAACCCACTTCTTATATCAGCCGAGAAAATTTGGGAGAAAGGGACAAGGCAAGGTTTACTTGAGATATAATAAAAAGAAAGTCTTATAAAAATACCTAAAAAGTTGTAATTTTTTGTTTAGACATTTAAAAGCACTAAACGTTAAACTGGTAGTTTTAGAGAAGAAATGTCAAAAAGCAATACACAACAGTTCTTAAAGTGTGTAGACTCTACTGCTAAATTCAAATCATTCTAAAAATTCTTTATAAAAAACTTTATTTTCAATAAAAGATAATTCATGTATAGTCTTCTAACTGAAAAATCAGACATCTCATATAACAAGAATTTCATAGAAATTATTTTGAACAGCCTTGTGAAAATACATATGAAGTTTTATTTATGAAACTGCATCATATATTTATTTATAGTGCTAATAATTAAAAGATAGTATATTAAGATTTTCAAGGTATCAATGTTTGATTATGTAGAACATTTTATTTATCAAATAAAAGACAGCTTTTTCTAAAAATGTTAAATATTTAAATGATTTCAATTTTCTAAATCACTAATTGTACATCACTAATTGTAATCTACATCACTAATTGAACAATTAAATTGAAAAATTATATATTAACATTGATTAGAATTACTTCTAAATCAAGTTATTACTTACATATTCAAAAAATTTATTTTTATTGATAAATATGTATGTATATGTAATAGGAAATCATATTTTAAAAAAAACCCAGTTTTAACCAAAAAAACCATGGTTTTTGGTATTTTTTATTAAAAAAAAAAAACCCTTTTTTTTACCAACCCTGGTAAAAAAGGACAAAATGTACTATATTGTACTAATAGTTTGAAATTGGATTTCTTTTACAAATGTAAAAAAATCACCAAAGAACACAGGAAATATATAATTTTTAACATTTTGATGTTTTTTCATGTGTGGTGCGGTGCATATTCCTGAAAATAATAGTTCACATCTATTTTTTTTTTTTTTTTTTTTTTTTTAAAGAATTCACAATTATCTTGTAGAATTAATCCTTTAAAATAAAAATGTACATTCAGTGTATTTCTAAAATTAATTTAATAAATATTTTACTAATTATAAAACATTTGAATCTAATATATTTAATTTTGTTTGTGTATTTTTATTTATTTTTATTATTTTTTGTAGGATCTGCAAGAAGCCTAATTTCTAATCATGTACCAGCACTATTCCCGACAGTTTTTATACATTAGTTTAGTTACATATACTATTGTACTATTTAACGGAGTTAATCTAGAAGATCCCTTAAAATCTAAAGATAAACTTTTAAAAGAACCTCCAAATGAAAAGCCTCCTGAGGATAAAAAAGAAAATGTTATTGTAAATAATGAAATTAGTACAAATGAGAAATCAAAAGAAAATTCCGATGAAAATATTTTAAAAGACAGTTCAAATAATGATGCATTAAAAACTGAAGAAAAAAGCCTAAGCGGAGAAAAAGACGAATCAGACAGTTCTAGTCATATTTATAAACCAACACACATAAATAAAGATAACATAAAAGATAAATCATTCTCTAGTGATGAATATGCTGAAATTCTCAAAAAAATATCCATGGAAGTGATTCAAAATAATAACATTGAGTTAAATAAAATTAGACAGAAGATTAAAAAAATACTCAAGGATTCTAAAGAATTTCCTGGAACTGCTGAAGAAACTATTTTATTAGAAGAAATGTTAGATAATGAATATAAGGAATATCTTCTCACAGTTGATGAAATGGCTTCTGAGGATACAAAATCTGAAATAGATGAAACTGAAGAGCAAAACCCAAATCCTAGCTTTAGTGATTTAAATTCAAAAGAAATATTGCACACTGCTTTACCAGATAATACATTAAAGCCTCCAGAAAGTTTAAGTAATTCCAAATCTACATCTACAAAAGCTACAGGAAGTGATCAAGGAAAATCCAAAAAGGAGCCAGAGTTGACTGAAGAAGAAAAACAAGGTAATTAATTGTGTTCAAATTTTCGAGAATTAAATATATACATACAAATCTATATTACCTTTCTTTTTTATAGTTATATTGGTTATGCCTTAAAATTTCATATAATGGATTTGAAATGTGCTTGAACCAGGGGTGGCATGATTTAAATCAACTGATTTAAAAAAAAATCATTTGATTTAAATCAATTTTTTACAGTTTCACATGAATGCACATATCAAAGGAAAATTTTGGGTAAAAAGTTAGAAAATGTATTGGATAACGATAGAATTACAAAATTTAAAGCAAGATATGAACAAACTATTAATGGCTGTCATTTTGCTGGAGTTTTATTAAGGTTCTTTCTTTTAAATCAAAATGAAATGAAACTTAATGTAAGGAAAAATAATGAAGATTTGGCATTCATTAAAGAAGATTGTCTAAATCTTCTCACCACTGTAGCACATTTTCAAGCAAAAAACGGCCCATTCCAAAAATTACCATTGCTTGAGAAAAAAGTTTCTGATATTATGACAGATTATGATTGGCGGAAATCTTTTTATGTAATGGGAGGTAAAGAGAGAATCATTGAAATTGAATTTATTTACCAAATAACAACAACCGTGGTTTCATCTACTGGAATAAAAAGACAATTTTCTTCTTTTGGAGTAGTTCATTCAAGCCTTCATAATAAATTAGGAGTTGACAAAGCTTCTAAATTAGTATTTTTATTCAAACAATTAAATCCTGATTTTTTCCTATTTGCTTAATAAATATAGAATTCATTGTATTTTTTATCCCTCAATAAATAGCTTTCATTAAATGAATAAAGTAGACTTCCTCAAATCCGCACAGCTTGGGCCCAGAGGTTGTGTGGATTTTAGAATTTTGTGGATTTCTGGTCATGGATTTGTTTACATTTTTAAACAGTAATTTGATTGTAATTAATAATACAACTGAAGTTAATGAATGTTTATGATATAGTAAAACATTAAAACAATTATGTAAGTTAATAAACTATAATAATAAAAATTTAGATAATTAAAAATGATTAAAATATTGAAAGCAACAAAGATGAAGTAAATAATCAATAATGTATAACTAAATATTTATTATAAAGATGAGATGCATTTTTTCCTAAATTATTCAATGGAACTTGCCCCATAAAGGTGCACTACTAATTCACATCAATATCATAAAATATAGAAGTTTTATTTCAGGTTTAACCAAACTCAACAATAAAAAAAAGCTTGATGAATGTATAAATGCATTTTGCAAAAAGATTGTGATCACCACTGATATTAGCAATACCTTGAATTTTTTTCAGAAATAAATTTATTCTTCCTTCATGAAAAAGCATGAATTTAGCAATATTAATGAAAGTTACAGATTAAAACTAGTCGTTGGAGGCCACTGTAATACTTACCCATCATACATATGCATAACATAAAATGTGAAACTAAAACATGTGTAACTTATTTATAAAATGCATTACAATTCCAAAATAAAAATTTTAACGCATATTTAAATAGTTTTAATATACATAATAATGATTTATTAATGAATTGTTGATGAGCCAATTTCGACAAATTATATAAAACGCCAAAATACTCAAGTAATACCGGATTGCGTATAAGAAACATCCTTATAACTCCAAAAATAATAATCGTATTAACTAGCAATTTACTGCATCAGATGAAGCGTATCATTTCCAATTAAAATATATCTTTGAATTCAAATTTGAATGAAATACAGGGTCATGAAAAATCATAGAATGTGAAAAACAGAATTACACGTATCTCAGCAACTAATAATCCGATCGACTTTGTTCTTTATGCAAAATTTGTGTTATTTTATTGCCTTTTATGTCCACTCCTTAAAATAAAAAAATTCGAAAATTTTTATATACGTTTCATCAGAATGAATTTTTTGAGAGTCCGAAAAAAATAGTTCCGGATAATCGAGGTTACTGATATTAAATAGGCTTCGTCCCATTCTTACATACTAAGTACATACAAAATTTCAAGTCTCTATCTCAATTTGTTCGGGTGATAGAGCGGTTACAGACAGACACACAGACGGACGGACGGCAAATTTTTTTTTTTTTTCCTAAAAATGTTTTTTGGAATCTCCAGTATCTGAAACGTGTAAATCCGTCAAAATTTTTTTTTGATTTTAAAAACGATTGCAAGACTTATCCTATACTACGTATGATGGGTAAGTAATATACATAGAATTGATATAAAAATAAAAAAGTCAAATTTTGTCCCTATAGCTGACCTGAGAGCTTCATTGTTTACATCTGTAAATTATGTGCAGATTTTAGAGAGTTGTGGATATTAGGGCAGCAGATTTGAGGGAGTCTACTGTATTTAATTTGCTTTTTAAATTTTGCCAATTTTATATTCATTTACAACATATTTAAATTAATTTTTTTTTTTTTTTTAATTTAGTATGCACAATTCAATTACAAAATAATAAAATGGCTTTAGCTTAAAGCCTATTATGTTTAATTTTTAGTACCAATCAGTAACTAGAATATAATAGTTTCTTAATTATATAATTATTTCTTGCATTATTTTTATAAATTATAACTATTATTTATTCTTTTTTAGTTATTTATTATAAAAAACTGCTTCATGTATTGTAAAAACATAAAAACACAGTAATTAAATATAGGATTCTAAAAAAATCAAATAAATCCGATTTAAATAAAAAAAATCTGATTTAAATCAAATAAATCCATTTTTTTTTTTTTTTTTTTTTTTTAAATCATGATTTTTTTCCAACCCTGGCTTGAACAATATATTTCATTTTCAATACAATCTTTTTAAGCAGTATTTTTGAGTTTATCTAAAAAAGAATCGCCAATAAAATCCCCCCTACCCTTTTCAGCATTTTAAAATGAACAAAACAGTCAAATCGATCAGCTTAGCTCCATTTTTGGGAAATGAAACAAAAATCTTTTTTCAATTAAAAAAGTTAAAATTTTGCCAAAAATATTTTTTCCATTTATCATTTGTTTTGTGCTGTTAAGATAGATGGACAATATCATTAAAAACACCAGTTTTGAGCAATTTTTTAAAATGAGAAAGTGGATTTTTCAAAAAAACCAAAAGTGGAGCTAACTCCTTCATGTTGCACGCTCTTCGATTATTATTGCTTATTTATCCTCTGATACGAAATCTAAAAATATTATAGACAATAATAAAATTATTCTATTTGTGTAAGCTAATTGTTACATCTATCATTGGATTTCTTCAATTTTTTAAAGAATGCTTTTTTAATCCATTTTAAATAAATAGTATAACTTGTAGATAAGTTTTAGGCAAATAATTTTGTCCACATGCTTACCAATTTTGTTCTCTCATGTCACTTTGTCATACTTCTTTTCTTTCTTTCTTTTTTTTTTTTTTTTTTTTTTTCTTTTTAAATCAAAATTTTTTCCTAAAACAATATTGTCAAACTCAATCATAGCATACTTGGATTTAACAAGATTTGGTTTTAATAAGAAATTAGTGGGTAAATGGTTGATGTAGTATAAAATACATTCCAAGAAACTTTTTTATTAGAAGTAGAACTTTAATATAATGAGAAAAAAAACAACAACAACAGACTTACACAAGACTCATTTATTAATATTTTCTCCTTAAAGAAAACATACCATTTCATAGGGCATCTACTACACTACCCCTATATATATAAAATAATGTAAAAAAGAAGGGTTATGATACAATTATGATAGCCTCTCTTTTGACATGTGCAGTTGGTTTTTTATTACTGCATTAAACATCAAAGCTTTTTAATAATAAAAAAAAAGATTTATAATAAATTTTCTGCGTAATTAACTTAATTAAGAAAAAAATGCAAGTAAATATTGAAATGATTTTGAAAATTTGAGGATAACCTTTTTTTCTGCATGTAATAAATAAATGGGAAGTAAGATTTTTGTTTCTTTCTGTCATAGCATTTTTTCCTTAATGATTTTTATATGCATGTAAACTAGAGAGAGAAAAAAAAGAATACATGGATAAAATAAAACACTGCATTATATTAAATTACAGTAGACTCCCTCAAATCCGCACAGCTTGGGACCAGAGGTTTTGCAGATTTCTGGTCATTGTTTTGTTTACATTTTTTTAAAAGTAATTTTAATGTAATTAATAATGAAATCAAAAGTATAATGAGTGCTTACAATATGCTGAAATATTAAAGTAAGTGCTAAACTAAAATAAAAAATTTAGATAGTTTTTAAAATGATAAAAATACTAAAAGCAAAGGTCAAATTAATAATCAATAATGCACAATTAAAATTAAATATTCATTATAAAGATGAAATGTGTTTTTCCTAAATTATTCAATGAAACTTGCCTCATAAAGGCATATTACTAATTCACATCAAGATCATAAAATAATGAAACTTTATTTCAGGTTTAGTCAGACTTAATAACTAAAAAAGATTGATTAATATATAAATATATTTGGTAAGATTGTGATTACCAATAACATCATCAATATCTTGAATTTTTCAGAAATAAATTATTCTTTCTTCTTGAAAAAACACGAATTCAATAACCTTAACAAAAATTACAAATTAAAAAATATATGGAATTGATATAAAACTAAAAAAGTCAAATATTGCACCTGCATCTGAACTGAATGTTTCATTGTTTGCATCCGTAAAATATGTGTGGATTTTAGAGAGTTGTGGATTTTAGGAGTGTGGATTTAAGAGAGTCTACTGTATTTAATTTCATACTTTTCTTTAAATAACATAAATTTACTTCTATATACAGTCGACTCTCGTTAATTTGAAATCTGATAATTCGAACCTTCGCTTAATTCGAACTAAATATAAAGTCCCGAAATTTTCAATGGCAGAATAACGTTAAAAATTTTCATTAATTCGAACTCATTTTTTCTTGACTTCGTTTAATTCGAACTAACGAGAATTCTGATTTTTCATTTTACTCTTCTTTCTCACAGATTTCAGATCATTTGAATAACTTTCTTTCTTTGATTTTTGTGAAAATTGTTCTGAACGAGTATACATATAATACAATGCCTTTGATATCCCCTTTCTTAGAGCCCTGTCTGTCCATCAATGACGCTTTAAAATTTTCTTCCATCGTGCTTGTTTCTAATCTTTTAATTAGTTTATGTATTTATTGATTCTAATTTAATATTAAGTCATATTCTAATGATAACAGATGAAATAAGTTTAAAAAACACTATAACATTAATTCCTTTGTAATAATACCATATTAAGCATGTTTTCCATAATTCAAACTTCGGATAATTCGAACATTTCTTGTGGTCCCAATGAGTTCAAATTAATGAGAGTCGACTGTATATGCTAATTCAACACAATGTTTCAATTAAATTTTTATGGATTCTCTTGCTTCCTTACAGAATAAATAAAAAATGAACTGATTTATTGTGATTGACATTATAATGATACTGATTTACTATTTAAGACAATGATTCTGTCATTTTCATTTATAGCCGAACCCGGGAGCAGAATCGGCGCAACGCACGTCGTAGACTCTTGGAAAAGTCTGCAGACTATTTTTCAACTGTTAAAAATTTAGCAAAAATTTAAAAATTTTGGTCCTAAATCCAAAAATTCAGACATAAAATGTATTGTAAATTTCGACAAATGGTCTTAAAAGAAACAGATGAAAAGAAATTAATTTTGTCATAGATCGCGAAAAACACGCGTGTTTCGTCCAAAAATCGTGAAAAACAGGCAAATTTCTTCAAAAGATTGCGAAAAAATGACAAGTTTCTTCAAAATATAGCAAAAAAGTGGCAAAGTTTTTCAAAAGATCACAAAACAATCGGCAAATTTTCTCAATAAATTGTGAAAAATAGCAAATTTCGTTAAAAGATCACAAAAAAAGACAAATTTTTTTAAAAGATCCCAAAAAATGGCCAATTTCTTCAAAAGTCTCAAATAAACGGAAAATGTCTTCAAAACGGCTGTTTTCGTTAAAAAATCACGAAAAAAGCAAATTTCTTCAAAAGATCATGAAAAAACGGCATCTTTTGTCAAAACATCACAATATATCGTCAAATTTCTTCAAAAAATATTGAAAAAATGGCAAATGTCTTCAGAAGGTTACAAAAAGATGGTAGTTTTCGTAAAAATCACAAAAAAACTGATAATTTCTTCAAAAAATCATGAAAAACGGCAAATTTCTTCAAGAGATTGCAAAAAAACGGCAAATTTCTTCAAGAAATTGCGACAAATGACAGTTATTGTCAAAAGATCGCAAAATACGGCAAATTTATTCAAAAGATGCGAAAAAAACAACAGTTTTCGTCAAAATATTGTCAAATCTTGTCAAAAAAGCACAAAAAATGCAAATTTCGTCAAAAGATCACGAAAAACTTGCAAATTTTGTCAAAGGGGAGCCCCCCCCCCCTCTCTTTCGGACAATGTATGAGGTTTAAAAATTCTGAGAACAAAAGGCAACTTCTTTTTTAAAGTATACTTTTCTTTTATGTCCGTCACAAATACTTTGGAGGTTTGAGTGCATATTACGTAATGCGAGGGATTGGTCTGCAGGCTAAGTTTTTACTTGTGTTGCAGACTGCAGAAAAAAATTCTGCTGCTGGGTAGCCAAATTCGATTGTATTATAACATGTTTGAGGGATTTTCATGATTGTAAAATATCAATTCATGATATTCTTTAAAAATTTATGATATTGTGTATGTTTGCTCAAATTAACTAATGCATTTAAACTTACTATTTTAATTCTTTGTTTTATGAAATCAGTTTTTATATGCATAGTAGGTAATCATAAAAAAAAGAAACTTTGTCAATACCTTTAATGGCTCTACCATTCAAAGAAGTGAAATGTCATTTTGGATATGGATATTTTGTAACATGAACTTAAGAAAGAAGAAAATAATAAGTACTGAACTCTAACAGTTATGATTACAGTGATAAAATATCAGAAATTTCAATTGACAATATTTTATATTTTTATAACCAAAAATTCAATCTCACTCATTTGTCCTGTATTACAGTCATTACAATAATTTGTAAATACTAGCCACCCTTGGCTCCAGTTTGGCCTTTCTTGAATGTATTAAATTAATAAAAGAAATTTAAAAGCATTAAATCATATTGCTTTTATTTATAATTTATTTTAATTGCTCAATTTTTTGCCAAATTAGAAGATTCTGCTAGAGAAATAGACACAGATGTAATATACGCACCACATTGCTGCAATTGCAACAAAATGGCAATTATATGTGCCTTACATGGTAACCCGCTATTGTTATTCATTTATTACCGTAATTTCTGGAAGAAACACCGCATCGCAGAAAATCACTCAAAAAAATTTAGAAAATGGTCGTAAATGCCGCAGGTGAAATTTCCGCGGTAATCATGGTTAACATGTTAAACAGAAACACATTAATAAGCTGTATTAAGAAATCATAAAAATGAAATTATTAATCAGAAATTAATAAATAAATACAAAATTAATAATATTTAAATACCGTATTTTCGGGAATAAGCGCCGCGACGCATACGAGTTTAAAAGTAAAAATATCCTTAGTGCGGCGCAGCGGATACAGTGATTTTTTTTTTCCTAACAGTACCGTAAAATACCGTTAATCGCCCCCCCCCCCCCCCCAAACGTGACGAAAAATCATAAAATAATTAGAGAGGGGCGCTTACACGGGATTTTTCCATGATCGTTTTACAAAATTTTCAGGAATGAATCGTAAGTCTTTGAATGAATCATGAATTTTGATAATTGAAGCAATACTTGAAAAAAAAAAATTGATTTAAAAAAACGTAAATTCTGTCGAAAAACGCAGAAAAAAGGAGAAATTTGTAAAAAAAAGCATGAAATCAATTCAAAAAAAAATCTTTAAAAAAAAAGCACATTTCATCAAAGATTCATGATTCATTCATTTCATCATGATTCATCACTGAATCTTTGGAACGGGGGAAAAAAATCGGATTCAGAACAAATTTTCTGAAAGTTATAATAGAAGGGGAGGGGGAAATTCGGGAAATCCATTCAAAAATGCAATTTTCGTTTATTCGTAATCTAATGCGAAATTTGCATAACTTTTTGCGGTCTTTTAATGAAATTTGACATTTTTTTGCGATATTTTGACGAAATCGAAATTAATTTGTTTTTGCAACCATTTGTCGGAATTTGCGATACATTTTATGTCCGAAATTTTGGAATTATGATCGATTTTTTTTTTAATTTTCGGAAAAATTCAGAAAAATATCACGCTTGTTTGAAAAAAAAAATGCTCGTAAACGCCGCATCGGTAGAAACGCCGCATCGCTTGAAATTTCAGTTTAAAACACTTAAACGCCGCGGCGTTTCTTCCAGAAATTACGGTAATAAACTGCTTGTTTGCTTTTATTTTCTTTTTTAAAATGATATAAATTGTTTTATTCTATAATTATTAACTAAACTTTTTAAAAATTATTATTTCCTTTTTAAAATAATAGAAATTAGTTAAAAAATATGTAACTGGTATTTGAAAACAAAGTTTTTGGCAAATTGGCATCAGAAAAATAATGTGCCAATGTGGTGCATATATGACATCTGTGCGGATAAATCAAGAACTCGGTATTTTTATGCTAGCCCGGCGCAGATAATAAATTTCTAAATTTTGCAACCAGGCCATTTTTTCATGTTTCATTAATTATTTAAAATATAATGCAGTTGAACCCCGTTATAGTGAACCTGGTTTATAATGAATGAAAATTTTGCTCCTGGTGTTTTTCTATTGTATTTAATGCTATTTTATCCTTTTATAGCAAACCTCCGGAATCTTAAGAATCGGTTATAACGAACATTTTCTAGTCGACTATGATTTTTTTTCTCTTTTTACTTTTTCGCTGATGTGAAAAAAGGTTTTCGACTCTAATTTTATAAGAAAATGCATGCTGACTAGTAAAGCATGGTGCAAATTAACGATAATTATAGAGTTATTTAGAATTTTATTAAAGAGTTGTAAGTCCTGCATTCTTTCTCTTTTATGGTAGTCATTCTGCAGATGTGATCACTCCCACCCGTCAGTTATTTTCCATTACACCTGTCATAGCAATTCAGTAACCCATTTAAGCTAACTTATTTAACTAATAATGTATTTAAGAATAATTCAAGATATGGCAGCATTGAAAATAACGTCTTTTTTGAATCAAGCAATTATCAAAAGTTTTTTCTTTAAATTATCTGGAATTCACAAGATGATGAAAAAAAAAGAAAATTTAAATGATAAAAAAGTAAATAAACAAAATAAAATAAAACAATTTTTAATGCACCAATAATTATTGTTAGTCATCCTAAGCCTGGATAAAGTCTAAAGATTTTAATATAGTCAGGATCATTCTTTAAATTGTTTGCTCATTTATGCTAACATTTATCCGAACTAGGGTTGGTCTTGAATGTTTAGATAATCAGCTCTTTACTGTATTTCTGTTTGTCTTTCGTTTTAGTTTATTTGGTATTGTGCCTGTTTAATGTAATCAATTTTAGTCAATTTAATTCATTAATGATCATATCTAATGGAATTTACACTTTTTTTCTTAATGCATCATTATTGAATATATATGTATCAGGATTTATATACATATTTTGTAAACTCTAACATTTTTTAGCGATTCGGATATAGTGAACCACCGGATGTAGCAAACAAAAACTTTGGTCCTTTGAAGTTCGTTTAACGGGGTTTGACAGTATAATCCTTTCATTTGTAATACAGGACTTTAATTTGAAACTGGAAAGTTTTAAATTCAAGACTTTTATTTAGTTTTTTTTTTTTTTTAATTAAAAGAAGAATGAATAAATAAATAGCTTAAAAATAATGATATTTTGAAGCTTTATAATTGCAGAGAAGGAACAAAACATAAATAAATCCAATTTACCACAGCCTAAATCTTACCAAAGATCTTTTTGCACAGTAACCCATAAGATTTGTTTTATTTGGATGTTTCCATTAAACAGTTAACAAATAATTGTGGTATTGTACCACGTATGTTAGCGTAATGTATTATAGATTTAAGTATGGCATGTAAATTTTGAAAAACATATATTTGAACATAAATAATTATTTATTCCTTTTTTTAGCTAAAGTTTTGTATGAAACAGCTCTGATGATTTTGAATTCCACTAAACCTGACAAGAAAAGGTACATATAAATTTCTGTAATTTGTTAGTAATTGAAATATAAGTTTACTAATGACCATTCTTTCTGATGCAGTATTTACAAATTAATGGAAGAAAAAATTTAATATAGTAAAACCTCTAAATAACGGACACCTCGGGATTGCGGAAACTGTCCGCTATTAGGAAAAGCCCAAATATTCAAAAATTGCAAAGAAAAGCACAATGTTTCATTAATTGACTTTTATATATCCTAAAACTTATACTATATGATTAACCAAAAATTAAAATTATTTTTTAAGCAATAAAACTGAAATAAAATTATGCATACCTTTATTCCTCGTTTATCACATTCTTATGAAACAAAATCTGTTACAAAAGTTTGCTTTTGCTTGCAATGTTTGATTACAAGTAATTTGTTTTTCAATGTGAAGTTTTAACTCAGTCAGTAGTTTTAATCCTTCTGAATCATATTTTTACAAAAAAACATGTGTAACTGCTCACTATATTTTGCCGCTTCTTGGAAGTTCTCAATACTGCAAGAAGCATCTCCAGTTTCCATATCTATTTCTTCATCAAAAATAGAGTCAGCTTTTGTCGAAAATTCTGAAGGAATATAATCGAAATTTTCGGCAGTTTCTTTACTTCTGATACATTCCATTAATTCACTTATTTCGCTTAAATCTTCATTTGTGTCAGAAATGTGTGTTTCATTTTCGTTTAAAATAAAGCCTGCTTTTCTGAATCACTGTTGTACGCTTTCCGGTTTTATGTTTTTAACAGCTGACGAAATCCAAATTACAGCATGGAGAGCATTAACTAATTTTACACAGTTCTCAAGTGTATCCATAGAATCTAACTTTGAAATAATGTGACGTAACAAGAGCTTTCTGTACAAGGCTTTAAAATTGCGTATTGCACCTTGATCAAGTGGTTGGCATACTGAAGTTGTGTTTGGGGGAAAAAACACAATTTTAACATTGTCCAACTTCAAATGTTTTGGATGAGAACTTGCATTGTCCAAAAACAATAGAACTTTTCTTTGTTTTTTTTTTTCATCCTATTATCAAAGGAAGTTAACCATTTGATCATTAAAGGACTGGTCATCCATGCCTTCTTATTTGCTCTCCACACAATACCAAATTTATTAAATTGAATATTCTTTGGAAAACACAGGGTTTCACAGATTTTCCAATAACAAGAGAGGTTTCAAATTCTCCTAACATATTGGAACATAATAAAATAGTGAGTCGCTCTTTTGACATTTTTCTGCCGATAAATCATCCTTTTTAAAATATAAAGTCTTATTCAGAAAAATTCGGAAAAAGAGTACAGTTTCATAGGCATTACAAATGTTTCTCTCCCCGTAACCTTCACAAATTGATTGAAGTCATTCTTGCCAATCCTTCACCTCTTAAAAGATCTGCAGATTTTGCTTCTCCACATATTGCTTTGAAAGAGATGTTGTGCCGAGATCAAAACTTTTCCAGCCATCTACTGGAAGCCTTAAAATCGTGTAATCCAAGTTCTTTAGCGACTTCCAAAGCCTTTTCCTGAATCAAAGGTCCATTGATAGGAATGTTTTTTGAACAAACAGAAGTAAACCAATTAATTCAGAATTATAAAATCAATTTCAATGGAATTAGTCTTTCTCAATTTCATATTTTTGGTGTTCTCGTTTGAGTTAGTAATCCATAAATTTCTTATTTCTTCTTTATTTCGTAAAATTTTGCCCACCTGTGTTTTGTTTTACCTATTTTAAAACGATCAGGAAGTATCCGTAAACTCAATTTCTCTGTGTCAGATACACTTACAATTTCAAATTTTTCTTTTAGAGTTAATCGTTTTATTTTTAAGGCCATTTGTTAAAATAACGCTCACAAGAATCAAAAAGAGCAATAAACATTGAGAAGTAGTTTTTTTTATCCTCTATTCTTATCGCATTCTTGGCGCTTTTAATCCTCGCTGCCAAAATTATCAGTATTTCCCAATTTAAAAAAAATAATAATAAATAAAATAGAGTAATCGTTTTCTTTGTTTTATAATAGAGTAAAAACAAATAAATAAAATTTACTTTAGGTTTTCAGTGATTATTTTTCTTTTGCTCTGATCATATAGACGCCATGTGACGTCTCTGATTTATCTCTTCTATGTTATGCAATATGCAATCTAGTTAATTACTCATTGAATTTTATGAATGAGCCCTACTAAAATATATTTTTTTGTTTTTTCTTTGTTTCTTGATACTTGACAATCTGATAAATTTAGAGACTTTTTACTTTTTTTTTCAAATTGAAAAATGTTATTTCATCTTTTATTGCCAAAATTACTGTCCGCTATTTGGAATGTCCGTTATTCAGAGGTTAAATATACAAAAATTTAGATTTTGGGAGTGGGGATTGGTAAAGTGTCCGTTAAATAGAGGTGTCTGCTATTTGGGAGTGTCCGTTATGGAGGTTTTACTGTATCTGTAGGAATGCACCGAATGTTTGGTATCTGTCCAATATTTGGCCATGTTGCTGATTATTCGGTTTTGTCAAGCATCAAAATATTCGGCTGAACTGAATACTTAAAAAAAATCTTTCAAAACATATTTTTAAAAACTTTTCACAATTTCTACTGTTAACTGTCACCTTATAAATGTATTTAAAACAAATAGAAACAAATATTTAAATGATATACAATGTTTTTAAATTATTTTTTTTTCTGTTTGTAAAGTATAACTTAAGAAAATTAATTATGAGGAGCATTAAAATGATGATTAATGAAGATGTATAATTAGGGTTTTTGTAGGAATTAATAATGATGCAAGTTCCTGAATTGTATTTAGTAAATAATCTGTTTCTTTCTTTCTTTTCTTTTTTTTCCCCACAAATAAGAAGTGAAAAGAAAAAACTTTTGGTGATGATAACATGTATCAAGATAAAAAAATTTTCTTCATTAAACCATAATAGTAATCAACTTTTAGAGTCAGAATTATCCTTCTTAAATAACTCAAGGAGGATTTTTTCAATATAAAGTTTGCTTATAAAAGTTCTCGTTTATCAGAAAGTTTTCTTTTATTAAATATGATGTAAATTTAAAAATAATATCTTAACACCTTTAATCTTTAAGATATAAAAAGTATTCTGCTGAATAGTTGCTATTCAGCTGGACTTATTTTCAGTATTCGGCCAAAATCATTATTCGGTGCATCCCTAATGCCTAATAAAATATCCATAATTGTTGTCTTATTTATATAACACAATAGAATAGGGCATTTATATCATTTGTAGACCCACACGAGACCCACACAAGAAATTTGTTACAGTACTGCTTTTGAGTAATAATTACCTGAAGGGTGTTTTAAATATCAGCATACACATTTAAATTTAAATGTAACTGTTTTTGCCATTTTATTTGTTGTATGTAAAAAAGCAGTTAAATTTAAAAGTACATGCTGAAATTGAAATTGCATTTCCAGCCCAGGAGCAGAATTGGTGCAACGCTGCGACGCACGTCGCAGACTCTTGGGAAGGTCTAAAGACTATTTTTCAACTGTTAAAAATTTAGCAAAAAAAAAAAAAAAAAAAAAAAAAGGTCCTAAATCCAAAAAATAGGACGTAAAATGTATCGCGAATTTCGATAAACAGTCTTTGAAAAGAAATCAATTTCGTCATAGATCGCGAAAAACACGCGAATTTCATGTTAAAATTGCAAAAAAAACACAAATTTCATCAAAAAAATCACAAAAAAGGCAAATTTCTTCAAAAGATCGCAAAAAAAAAGAGAAATGACAAGTTTCTTCAAAACATCGCAAAAAATGGTAAATTTCTTCAAAAGATCGCAAAAAAGCAGTTTCCGTCAAAAAAAATCACGAAAAAAATGGCAATTTTTTCAAAAGATCTTGAAAAATTGCCAAATTTTTTTAAAAGATCGCAAAATAACGGCAAATTTCTTCAAAAAATCACTAAAAAACGGCAAAATTCATTTAAAAAAAATCACGAAAAAAACGGAGCATTTCTTCAAAAAATCGCCAAAAAAAGGCAAATTTCTTCAAAAGATCACAAAAAAAAGGCAGTTTTCATTAAAAAAAATCACGAAAAAATGGCAAATTTCTTTAAAAGGTCGCGAAAAACTGACAAACTTCTTCAACAGATCGTGACAAAAAGACAGTTTTCTTTAAAAGATCGCGGAAAAAAACGGAAGCTTTTGTCAAAAGATCACGATAAATCGACAAATTTCTTCAAAAGATCGCAAAAAAAGGGCAAATTTATTCAAAAGATCGAGGATAAAAAACAGCAGTTTTCGTCAAAAGATCGAAAAAAACGTCTAATCTTGTCTAAAAGTGTAAAAATGACATCTCGTTAAAAGATCGTGAAAAACCCACAAATTTTGTCAAAGGGGAACCCCCCCCCCCCCCCCCCCCCCGGCTCTTTCGGATAATGTATTAGGTGTTAAAAATCCTGAGAACAAAGGCAACTTCTTTTTAAAAGTATACTTTCCTTTTATGTCTATCATGATATTTCACATGTAAGAACAAAATGCATCAAAAATTTAATGTACTTGAAGTACAGAATGTAAGCCCTCTTTTTTCAAAAAGGAAATTCTAATTATTTTAAGTGGATTTTATAATCAAAACTTTTATGAAAAGGATAGGATAATTAGGATGGTGATGTTAATTATGAATTTCACATAAAATATTTATTATTTGTAAGATAAAATCAGGTAAAATTAACGTTTTTTTTTTTTTTTTTTTTTTTTTTTCATTTTAAAATTCTTTTCCATAGAACATGATTCCCAGTGTCAATGAAAGTCAGATAAAATCTGGAAAATCAGCAAATATCATAGTAGTCATGGAAAGTCAGGGAAATTTCAAAATATGTAGGGAAAATCAGGGAATTTAAAATATCTTTTAATAAATGAGAAAAAAAAATACAAAATTCATTAAATAATCGCACACACACACACACAAAAAAAAAAAAGAATGATCGAAGAAAATATTGCTACTTTTGACAAAGGATTTCAAACATAAAAAGCAAGTTTCATTGTACGCCCATTTGTTCAGGAAATGTTTTGAAATTTGGTGAGGAATTTTTTGAGATTTGGTCATGGAAAGTCAGGGAATTTGCCAATTGTGTTTTGCTGGGAACCCTGTAGAAGCCAAATAATTTTCAATAATAAGAATAATAAATTAATGAAACAAATTTTCATAAAATAACTAAATTAGATATAAAATAAATCTAAATAAAAATTGGAAAACTTCAATTCAATATAAATATCTACTAAATCTTAGTGCATATAAATCAAAGAAAACATGAAGGGACATCTCTTCAAATATCTGGTAGCACACATAGCAAAGTATGCCATTCTGATACAATGATCTATAAAAAGATTAACTAAAAATAAATTGCCTAAGATATATTAATTTGGTGATATGAAAACAAAAATCTTAAGGAATTTCCTGGGAAAAAAAAAAAAAAAAACAGAAGGATTGAAAGTGTCTAAAAATAAAACATGCAGGTGGGGGAAGCTTATAAATGACACTTTTTCAAAAGAAGAAAAATTCATATATATGAGGGGATGGGCTTCCTTTCAGTACTTTATGGTATATATATATATATATATATTAAAAAGGTTATAACATTTTTGTAAATTTTCAACGGTTTAAAAAGTTTTTGAATTTTCATTTTGATTATTCCTGTTTTATTATATTGTTATTTTTTCTTTTCATGCTGTTAAATTATGTATGTTTTAAAAAATGTAAGCTATAATAAATGTGGAATTTTTTTTCTTTATAGAGCTTATGATCTTTTTAAACAAGCTGCTGAATTAAATCATCTTGAAGCTGGTAAAATAATTGGCCAGGCATATTTTTTTGGAGATGTACTTCCGATGAATCTGACAGCTGCAAGATATTGGTTTGAAAAACTTGCAACTGATAAAGGTTCACCATTTGCTCAGATGGTGTGTTTAGTAAAATTTTGTATTTATTCATAATTATTAAGGAAATACTTAGATTCATGTAGACATTTGTCAGTTACCTGTTATTGATTTTATGTATATATGTTTAATATTTGTATTTAGTACTTCTCTAAGTTTTTATAAATATTCAATAATAATCTCTATACTATTAAATTTTACTGCCAGTCATTTAATATAGATATATGAAATTATGTCAATTGCAAAAAGAAGTAAACTCCAGTAAACTTGTAAACATCCTCACCATGAGACTACACTACTTAATACAACTTCATCAAAAATATAACAATTAAAAGAAAGAAAGAAAAAAGAGATAAAATAAACTTTACACAAATAATTTTTCTGTAGACAAAGAAAGAAAAAGAACAATTAAGGGATCTTCCTATAAATCTTTGAAAATATTTTTTTTTTTAAACTCATAAAATGTTCTTGTATTAAAACTACTTTAGATTCAATACACTTCATATATATTTAAAAAAAAAAAAAAAAAAAAAAAAAAAAAAAAAAAATAGATTAAATGCTCTCTCAAATTTTTATAATAACTTTAATAAATTAGAAAATGTAACATTTTTCTGTATTAGAAACTTTGGTGTCTAATAAATGCCGAATCTTTTTATGGATTGGAACCAAGCACTCATTATTTTCTCTCACATAAAGGCAGCCATAATAAAAAAAAATATATATGAATCAAGGATTTGTTTATTGTGTAAGTTGTTGCACGTTGCAAGTATGTTGCAAGTTTCAAACAAACCAATGAGATAGTTGGTAATTTCACTCTGTGATTTAGTGAAAAATAAAAGGTTAAATATTTTAAAAAATAAATACTAGGGGGCTCTGCCCCCCACAAGCTACGTTCGCCAACCTTTGTTCGTACACTCCGTATTCTAAAGGCATGCTAATTTCACCGTCTTTAAAAAAATTGAATTATAATTTTAAAAAAAAGTGGTGACCTTCCTGTAAAAGGGTTTCCATTCATTTTCCTTTGATTGGAGATTTTTAAGACCAAATCAATCACTGTTAAGTGATACAATGTCTGTTTTTGTCTTTGATTTAAAAAACATTATAAAAAATTTAAAGTAAGCTGAAGTAAAATGAATTAAGTAAACAGAGTTAAGTAAAGGGTTAAAATAATTTTTATGCTGTGCTAAACAATGTCCAAAGTACTGTAAATGTGTAAACTCCTTACCTTTTTTTTGACAACATATTGTATGTCCATCCTAGATCACCAGGATGAAATAAAATTGGAAATGTCTTGGGATATGTATGTTATGAGGTTTGATTGATAATAGTGGTCTCATAATCATCTTCTTGTCTTAAATAAACTTTAAGATCAATACATGGAATACAATTACCTTTTGATTCAATTATGAATGCAACTTCTGAAATTTTCGGTTTGTTACATATTCGCTTGTCGTCAGATTTATAAGTTATAAAATTTAAAACTTATTCTTGTCCACCAATTCTCGTTAAATCATGCAACATTCCATAATTTTTAGCATATGAATTTATTTGTCTGTTTATTAGTCACATAAATACATTGCTATGGATTTTGTAAATAATTAGTATTTGTACTCAAAAATAATGTAAATTATCTTATTAAGTTCTATTCATAAACTAATATTAGTTTTTGCTGCATTAAAGTCTCAATTTGTTGATTTTCTGCAAACAAGCAAACCTATTTGTTTCCGTTGGATGTCTGTGGGAACTTGCTAAAATATTAGAGATATCGCCAAGTTAGCATCACTTTTGATGACTAATTTTGGTCACCAAATTTGGCAATATATCGCCAAGTTGGTTACAGACTTGGCAACATTTGGCAATAGAACCGGGCCTCACTCCCTGTGGTAACTACGCAGATTTTTATTGGTCCTTTTCCAAATCATTACTTTTTAGGTGCGTTCGTAATTATGTAAATTCGCAGCACCTATTGTTGTCGCTCAGTCCGTCCGTCTGTCTGTCTGCATATAACAATGCAAAAACTACCCAACCGAATCATTTGAAATTAAAAATACATAATTATAACATAATTTTGTCGAGTCATTTCAAATTTTATGAAAATCGGATGCATATATCAATTACAGGGACAATCAAAAGGATTCCGTTACATTAGGGTCAATGGGGAAAAAATTTCAAATGCATTTTAATCGTTTGAAATTTAAAACATATAATTATTATGTAATTTTATCGAGTCATTTCAAATGTTATGAAAGCCGGATGCATAGATCATTTACAGGGACAATCAAAGGTATTCCATTACATTACGGTCAATGGGAAAAAATATTCAAATGCATTTTTATGATGTTACACTAATTCAAACATAATATAATTGGTATGAATCTATGAAATATATACTAAAATATGCATTCTGTACAATCTGTGATGCAAAGAATTTTTATGTTTAAATTACAGGGCCACACAAAAGTATTCCACTACATAATGGTATACGGGGAAACATTGTTTGGGGCGTGTTTTAATTATATTCAACTATTTCACATTTTATGAATAAGATATACGTTTCTGAGGTGTAATTAAAATTAATTTCTGCATATTTACAGAAACACAAAGATTTCGAATACTATACTGTATCCGAAGTACGCTCTACTACATAGGTTCCCAACCTTTTTTGAACTACCGCCCCCTTTACAAGAGAAAAAAATGCCAACGCCCCCTCTTCCATAATAATTAATTATACAAAATATTAAAATAATTATATAAAATATTGTAGCATATTATCTATATTTTATCTGTCTAGCTATCTATTAAGGATCACAAAGTTGATGTTAATTAAACCAACCATCAAATGTAGTAAATCATTATTTATTAAAAATTGAAAAACAAACAAAAACCACAAAATGAAATGGTTGAGGTTGATTAATTTGTTCATGTCGGATTCTAATTTCTTTAACATCTGTCACAAATTGTTAGATTCAAAGATGTCTATACTTTTTTTAGACAGTAGATTAACTGCTGCACGGAACCCACTCTGAGCTAAATCTGATGAAGGAAAAGCGATTAAAATTTTATGTACTCTCATTCACAATCCAGGTTAGAAAGCTGTATTGGTTTTTGAGGTTGAAACTCATGGTATCCATTTCCGAATTTCACTTTTAGTTCTCGTTTGCTGTGAGTTTCACTTCCAAATATGATGATACTGTTGTATATAGCGAAATTATCTAAAAAGGGTCTTTGAACAAGTCAGATGTGGCAAGATTAAAGCTTCCATTTCATACATGTTAATACTTCAAAATCCGCTATCACGGTATCAAAATTAAATAACAATCTATGCTCGTCGTGAGAATTTTTTAATGGTATGAAATTCCGTGCATTAGTTCTAGAAATAGGACTATTGCGAATATCAAGAAATTTAGAATAAATGCGCCACCTGTTGTGCGATTTACGCCAGAACATAATCAGCAATAATATTTATCAAGATAAAAATAAATTTGAAGTTTGATAACATTCGCGCATTAGCTCTTGAGATACAGTTTTTATGAAAAACGGGAAATTTTCAGCATAGCAGAGGTAACTATTTCTTGATATACAGCTGTTGCAGATATTGTGAAAAAGACAGATAGCCGCAGCATTCTTTGAGAGATTTATAACAAAATGTAAACAGCATCTATTCATGTCAAGGAATAACCAAATCTGAAGTTTCGTGAAAATCCGTGCATTAGTTCTTGAGATAGAGCTTTTGCAGAAATCATGAAAAAGGCATCCTAGTAGTGCAACCTTTTCTGCAATTTTCAAGAAAATGTAAAAAGTATGCATTCTTGTCGAGGACTAACAGAATCTGAAGTTTGATGAAAATCTGTGTCGCAATTTTTAAGATAAAGCTGTCGCAAAAACCGTGAAAAAACAGTACAAAAGCGCCACTTGTTGAGTGATTTGCACGAAAAACAAATCAGTATCAATTTATATCAGGGACTACCTGAATATAAATTTTTGCTAAATTCCGCGCGTTAGTTGTTGAGATAGAGGGCCCACAAAATTTATATCACATGCAAAGAGAGTCGTAGACTCACAGAATCACAAACAGGCATTTTGTAAAAACACGTTTTTTAAGATCCCTGATCCCTAAAACCTGTAATTCCGTCAAAGACCAGAACTCGAAAATTTTCACGAATCCAAAATACTTTCTTTTGTAAAGATAGAAGAAAGAAAAAATATCACATATCTTTGTCTTTTCTAGTATCAGCACGCATTTATTCAAATGCTCTTGTAGCCTAGAAGGCTTCATGGCTTCATCTGAAAAAACTTTTTGGCAAATTAAGCACATAGGTAACGATTGCTTTATAGAAGAGTGCCTAGATCCACATTTCAAATGTTCAATACTGTACTGCTGGCATTTTTTCTTCGATTAAGATAGTTTGGAACATAAAAATTTTCCCTATTTAAGTTGAAATAAATTTACTTTTGAACAAATTTATAGATACAACGGTTTTTATCACTTTCACTAAGAATAAACTAATTTCTTGAACTGATTCAAATCACGGGTTCGTTTAAAAATAACTTTTCAGGCATACATCGTCATACTTTTCTGGAACTACAGGTTAATAAAAAAAATTCTGTTTAAAACTTTTAGCTAGCCACTTATCGCGAATTTTGTACTCCACAATTTTTGAATTCATAATGATATTTAATCCGCGTCATAGCGATTTTTCGTGTTCCACTGGGATATTTTGACATTCTTGAAAGAATTGAGCTACAATGTTTTTCTCCTGATAAAATAAATTTCTGTTCTCTTCGATTTTATCCCTTCTTCGTGTTCCGTGCTTGCTTGACACTATTAAAATAAATTCAATTCCTACCCTACCCCCCTACCCCGCAGATCTTAGGTTTGTTTGTATAGATTTCCATTTAAAGGTGCAGTTAAGGTTTTTGTCCCGGATTGGGGACTTCTTATAATAGAGGCTGACGCAAATCCATTTTGTTTCAGATAATTAGTACCCAATTCGGTATGAATCTACTCCGCGGGAGCGTAACCCTCGAAAGTTCCGAAGGTTACTGCCGGAGCTGGAGTTGCCAAATGGTGGAAATTTAGCTTGGTTTTTCGACTGGGTACCAATTCGGGTGCCAAATCCGAGAGTGCAAAGAAGATCCGCTATTTTCACTATATTAGTTCCTAAATAGGTAGGTACGCCATGACCGCCCCCCTTGACTGCCCTAACGCCCCACACTTTTCTGTAGACTCGCTACCGCCCCCCTGGAAGGCTCCAGCGCCCACTGGGGGGCGGTACCGCCCCCGTTGGGAACCTATGCTCTACTATATCAGCAAGATCTGAATATTTTTAAAACTTCGTTATCGTACGAACGCACCTCATTTGCTACGTTCACGTGCAGTTTCCAACTTGTTTTATATACAGTAGACTCCCTCAAATCCGCACAGCTTGGGACCAGAGGTTTTGCAGATTTTAGAATTTTGCGGATTTCTGGTCATTGCTTTGCTTACATTTTTTTAAAAATAGTTTGAATGTAATTAATAATGAAATCAAAAGTATAATGAATGTATACAATGTACTAAAATATTAAAATAAGTAATAAAATAAAATAATAAAAATTTAGATATTTTTTAAAATTATTAAAATATTAAAAGGAAAGGTCCAGTTAATAATCAATAATGTACAATTAAATATTCATTATAAAAGAGGAAATGTGTTTTTCCTAAATTATTCAATCAGAGTTTCCCCCAGAGGGGTTTAGGGGGGCGCTCCGCCCCTCCTGCCCTTTAATTTAAAAAATAGCGCCCCTCTTGCCCCTCATCCAAAAAATAGCGCCCTTCTTGCCCCGCATTTGAAAAAACACAGCCTTTCAACAATAGTTGAACAATATCTTTTGAAGAAATTTGCCATTTTTTGTAGTCTTTTCACAAAAATAGCAATTTTTTGCAATCTTTTCACGAAATTTTTGTCGTTTGTTGAATTGTTTGTCGTTTTTTCGCGATTTTTTTTTAGCAAAATCGGCCTTTTTTTTTTTCGTTTTTTCATTTTTTGACGAAATTTTTTATTTTTTCTCGATTTTTTGATCAAGTTCCTGTTTTTGAAAGATTTTTTAACCTCTAGATTCTAGATTCAACTCTTAAAAGAACCCTTAAAAATCAAAAACGTGCTCTGAAAATATAAAAAGTGCCCTTTTCAGAACAGTAGCGCCCTGCCCCTTTTTAAACCTGGGGGAAACTCTGATTCAATGAAACTTGCCTCATAAAGATACATTACTAATTCACATCAGGATCATAAAATAATGAAACTTTATTTCAGGTTTAGCCAGACTTAACTAAAAAAGCTTGATTAATACATAAATATATTTGAAAGGATTGTGATTACCAATGATATTAGCAATATCTTTATTCTTTCAGAAATAAATTATTCTTTCTTCATCAAAAAACATGAATTCAATAACCTTAACAAAAATTATAAATTAAATAATGTATGGAATTGATATAAAACTGAAAAAAAATCAATTTTTGCACCTACAGCTGAACTGAATGCTTCATTGTTTACATCCTTAAAATATGTGCGGATTTTAGAGAGTTGTGGATTTTAGGAGTGCAGATTTGAGGGAGTCTACTGTATAAGAATATAAGGCATAGGGTAATGAATAATGTGCAATATTCTAGCATATTGGTTAAACAGCATTTATTTTTAAGAAACTTTATTTTATAAATTAATTTTGTAACTAATATCAGTACTGTCCCCAAAATAGTTGTTTATTTTTTACAATTTAGCATTTTAATAGAATTTCATAAAAAGGGGATTTATTTGTATTCAAATGTTTCTTGTAATGAAAGATATGTTGTTTGATATCTATATTAATAAAATAACAAAACGCTCTGTGTGTGTGTGTGTCTGCGATGGCTAGCAAAATCTACAGCATGTACAAAGTTCAAAAATTTTTTGAGAGTAGCCCCAAAACTCTCCTGATGCACCTGAGCTTCAGAATTTCGAAGTTCCAATTATTAACTGAGTAATTAATTAAAATCGAGAGGTCACTCTCATAAAAAATCATCTTTTTCCCAATTTTTTTCTCTTTCGTTTCTTTACGGTTGGTTGGTTGTGTAAAAATTTTAAGAAAGCTGAGACAGAATTAAAGAAACCCATGGAGGAATGAGATAAGTGGAGATGAAGTAAGCCTCAAAAAAGGTTTGCAATATGAAACCATTTATCGCTCAAATTTTTATGTGCCAAACAAAAGGACGTGGAAGGGATTTTGTATTATAAGACGAATTGAAAGAAACGAATTACAATTGAAGCATATTTTAAGAAGAAATAGCAAATTTTTAAAATGGTCTTTGTTCTATTAATATTTATTAAAGTAAATGTTCGCTTTTAAAATGAAGGAAATTGGAAAAATAGCAATAATTAAATATCAAATTAAAATTAAATAAGATATTGAAACCTTTTGATACGAACTAAAAATTGTATAACTAAAAGTTTCCTTCATTAATGTAATTTTAAATACTTTATAACGTAGATGAAAAATGTTTATGACTTAATAATTGAATGTAAATAAATATTTAAAGTATAATGATGAAAACATTCTTTTAAAATCATGTATGAAAACTTAAGTAATAAATATTATTCTAAAATATAGATTTCTGACTGCAGACGATTTTAAGATATTAACAAAAGAATGTTATAGTTTCAAGCAAAACGTTTAAATAATTTTCTATATTGATATTTAAAACACATATGATAAAAAAATTAATAAATTTTTATTGGTGAAGTGATAGATTAGTTCTTTTTAAGAAACAAGACAAAAAAAAAAAATACGGATTTAAACCTATTTCAATTGATAGGCGTGTCAAAGCACGTGCATTTGTTGGTACTTAATTTGACTTAATGGTAGAGTTACATTTTTAGCATCATCTCCAGAGATAATACTTCCACTCTATTAATTTATTTTTATACTATGCAAGAAACCAATATGAGCTTTTACATTTCAAAAGTGACTGTTTTTTTTTTCCAAAGACCATTAAAATTCATAGGTTGGCAAAATGTCAGTTTAACTTAGGATTTTATAACACAACTGTTACGTCAGATCGTTGGTACTTCGTATATGTCTGGTTAGCTGTGTGCAGTAAATATATTATATATGTATATACGAAGCTTTTTTAGCAGTTTTTTAAGTCCCTGATTAAATTTGAATGCATTTTATTTAAGTTAAAATTTTATTATGACTTTAATTTGTTTTTAAAACAAAAATGAAATGGCTGTTTGACGTAAAATTGTTCGAATCGGCAGCTGATTCATACACAACAATAAGTTATCAAATAGCAAAGTAAATTATCTATCAAAAATAGTCACTAAAATAATAGTAGCAAAACATAATGTTTAGGCATATTAATACATAACCCGATCCCAACCAAAAAAAAGAGACCATACTCCGATCCAAACAAGACAAAAATTCCATGAGCACAAACCCGACCCGAACCTAAAAATTCCGTTTGAAAAAAAAATATGGATTTGATATCTGAACCGAATCAAATCTGAATCCCACAAAAATATTTAAATGAAGCTTACCCCAATCCGATTAAGGAAAAATAATGTTCGTGTATATGCAACCCGACCCGAATCTAAAACTTTTCTTTGAAAAAACCCGAAAAATAACCAGAATGAAACATGAAATCGAAAAAAATATTCCAAAGAACTATAACCTGATAAGAGCAAGACAAAATACTTTCCGTGAACATAAACCTGACTCGAACCTAAAAAATTCCATTTGAAAAAAAAACCTGAAATTTTATGCAAACTACATCTGAATCCGATCAAAATATTCGAAAGAACCATAACCGGATTCGAATAAGAGAAAATAATTTCCGTGGACATGAACCCGATCCGAACCTAAAATTCCATTTGAAAAAAATTACATGAAATTTGAATCGAACCAAATATGAACCTGACAAAAATATTCTACAGAATCATGCACGGATCCGAACAAGACAAAAAATTTCCATGAACATGAACGCAATCCGAACCTAAAAAACTGAACTAAATCTGAATCTGACAAAAATATACAGAGAAGCATATCCTTATTCGAACAAGATAGAATAATTTCCGTTGATGTGCAACCCAACCTGAACCTAAAAATTCCCTTAAAAAAACGAAATCTGAATTGAACGACATCTGAACCTGAAAAAAATATTCCAAAGACCCAAAACCGGATCCGAGCAAGACAAAATAATTTCGCTGGACATGAATCCGACCAGAATCTTAAAAATCAATTTGAAAAAATATCTGAAATCTGAATCGAACCAAATCTGAATCCGACGAAAATATTCCAAATAACTATAACCAGATACGAACAAGACAATATAATTTCCATGGACTTGAACGCAATCCGAACCAAACAATTTGTAAAAAAATCCCAAAATTTGAACCAAACCTAATATGAACCTGACAAAAATATTTCAGTGAAGTATAACCTCATTGGAACAAGGTAAAATAATTTCCATTGAAGTACAACCCGACCCAAACCTAAAAATCCCATTTGAAGGGAAAAACCCCCACGAAATCTGAATTGAACTGAATCTAAACTGAACAAAAATATTCCAAACAACCATAACCGTATCCGAAGAAGACAAAATAACTTCCATGGACATGAATCCAATGCGAACCTAAAATTCGGATGTTTTACAAAACCTAATGCGCTCCGTAGCGGTGGAAAGTGAAACTAAGTACTTTGTAGCGCATGATGGTTAAGATATTTCGTTTTTAGTTAGTGTTAAATTAGAACTTGGTTACGGTTAGGTAACAGTTAGGTTGCAATTACGTTCCGGTGAGCCTTATGTTATAATTAATTTCCGGTTAGGTTACAGTTAAGTCATGGTTAAGATACAGTTAGGTTAAGGTTAAGTTACGGTTAGGTTATGGTTAGATTATGGGTAGGTTATGATAAGGTGACGGCCAGGTTACATTTATGGTATATTTAAGTTACAGTTAAGTTACTGTTAAGGTACAGCTAGGTTACAGACAAGTTATGATTACAATACAATTAGTTTAAGGTTAGGATTTTGTTCACAGAATGAACATTACGCATGTTTGATAAAAAATATACACCTATTTTTGTAAAATGACTCAGAAATTATAATACTATATTCTAACCTTTTAGCTAATTATCGACTATCGATTTCATTCACGGTATAGTCGGATTTGAGAGTGATATAATTAGTTTGAAATTCAAAATATTTCACTTGGGATATCTATGTCAAAAAAGTATTTAGTTGAGTCAATGAACAGTACATTTAAGGATAAATATCAACACTTTAACACGAAAACCACACAATCGTTGGACACATATTCCCTCCTGCGTTTCCCATTGCAATCATTTTGGGTATTTTTGCAGCTAAATATTAGTTTTTTTTAAACCGATTTTTGACACAGTCAGGTATTTAATATAATTTACACTGTAAAAAATTTGACCCTTTTGCTGCATCATCACTCCCCCGCTTTTATAGAATATCTCTCTTTTGACATATGAGAATGCTCCATAATAGGCTGAAGTAATCATTTTCTATAAAAGCGGTGGAGTGACGATGCAGCAGAAGGGTCAAATTTTTAACAGTGTATTTACACATATTTCGAGTTAAAGATAAAATCATAGAAATTTCAAGTTCGTGTAACATTATTATTACGGACCCGGGCAAAGCCGGGCGGGTCAGCTAGTTTTATTTATAAAACAATGAAAGAAATATGTGTGTGAGTAATTAAATGAGCGAATGTGTGTGCTGTTCTGAAGAGACTGCTGCATATAGAGCTATAAATTTTGGAGAAAGATACCTCTATGTGTGTTGTTAGGCATCTCAAAGGATTTGGAGGGTTTTTTTTAGATTTGTTTAAATTTAAATTTTTTATGCAATGTTTAATGTTTATTTGAACAGAGCTCCTATGGGTCAGGAAAAATCAGGGAATTAGAAAATTTAGGCAAAGATTCAGGGAAATGTCAGAGAATTTATGATTTACCATTTTCTATCAGAGCCTTGGTTATCATAAATGAAGAATTTTTGAATTATTCATCCAATCTAATATCTGATGCAAATTATATAACAATAGCATAATATGAAAAATAATTAAAGATAGGAAATTCATATTCAGTGCATGCTTTTTAAAGCATTAATTTAGATATAATTAGTTTATTATGGAAGGTTTTACAACAATATGTAAGTCGGATTTTTATAGAGAAAGATCATGGAAAATCCTGAAAAGTCAGCAAATATTTTGGCCAGAATTGTGTAGGAATTCTCTTACATTTCAAGCCCTTTTTTTCTGCATAAAAAGAAGCCAGTTCAAAATTTTCAGTCCAATATAGTAAGTTTTGTTCTTTTTTCAATAAAGTTTATACAGAATTAACTCTGGCTGTTTTTCAGACATTTTAAAAATTTTGTTTGTCTGATTTTTAATATTTTTTTTGCATTTTGCAGGATTTTTGACGATTCAAAAAGGAATTTATTATTTTTTTAAACTTTTAGCCTAATATGGTAAATTCATCATCTACAATTTTTGAATTTTAGCAATTTAAGGCAATATTAAATTTATTTTACCAGTTTTTCGAGATTTTTTTATATTCTGCATCTATTTTTTTTTTTTTTTTTTTTTTTTTTTTTTTGCCATTCTTGAAGGATTTTTGATTGTAGTGACCTTATTATAATAAATTTTGACCTGAGTCGTTTTCATTGCGATTTTTCGAGTGCTGCAGTGATTTTTTAACATTTGTAAAAGGAATTCTGTTTCAACATTTTAGCTTAATATAATAAAATTTGTCCACTTAATTCTTATAATTAAAATTCTAATTTAATTTTAGTGATTTTTAATGCTATATTTAGGGATTTTCTGACGTTTCTGTATTATGAGTCATTTTTTGTCATTTGTGCAACAGTTTTCTTAAGATTAGCTTAATATTAGCACCCCCCCCCCCTCCCCCAATTCAATGGTTTATTCAATTTTATTTTGATCTAATATAGTAAAATCAAATTTTGGTAGAGCTGTGCCCTAGCACTTGATTGCTAGGCTAATTAAAAAAGGGATTTTAGAGTATTTCATACCAAATATGTTTTGCTAACATTTTTATTATTGTTTGGCTATACTTTTTTTATGATTAGTCGTATTACTAAGATTGGCTAAAAGTCTGCAAGAACCCCGCTTATGACGTTAATATTTTGGCGATGCATATTTGTGCTTCATAATGTAGATAGATTACATGAGATAAAAAGAAGCTTATTTTCTTTTGAGGAAATTTCTGTAATTGGATTTATATTTACTAGTGTATTTTCTTTTTTAATTTGATGCCTGCATTTTTTTTTTTAAACCATAAAGAATTTAATAAATTGATGCACAACTTTCATGCAAATTGTATTTTAAAGATTTTTTGTTTTTTATTCAATGCTTCTTTGTAAAATTGAAATTGTGCAATGCTTAAATGTTTTAAAACTTGCAGTAAAATAGAATTTATTGCTCTGGCAATTGCTACCATTGATATATCTTATCGCATTACTTATGAACATGTTTTTGCTTTATAATATAAATTGTGCACAAACAATTTAGAAAAATGAATCATGTGATAAATGGATTTGAATAAATGAGTTTTTTTTTCCCCTTAATGTGTAATGGATTAATTGATGCCTGACTGATTACAATATTTTGGTTTTTAAAAGTATCTTCAAGCTATAGCTTTAAAAGAGAATATGCCATTTTGAGTGTTATACTTCATTTGTCTTACATATTTCATTTTTTATTTTAGATATTTTTGTCAATTATGATCAATGTCTTGACAATTTTCATGTATAATTTTCATTTAACCATTTAAATCTTTTTTTTTTTTTTTTTTGTAGCATTTAGGTTTAATGTATGCTACTGGCCTTGGAGTCCCTGCAAATTTAGCTAAAGTAAGTTTGCTATGTTTTTTAATGTGCTTATATTTCTATGTTTTATTGTAATTTTTTTGTATAATGAAGAGTAAAAAGGAATATTTATGTGTATTTTTGCATTAAAAAAAAAAAAAAAAAAAAGTCCATAAGAATTTCATATAAAAATTTGGAATTTTGTTTATGAATTTTAAAATCTTTATCAGTTGATCAGGCTCTGAAATGTTTCTAAGATGAATAACGCATATATAAAAACATGTAAGCTTGATTTCCATAGGATTTATTGTAAAAATGATAAAATTGTACCAAAATATTTTTTATTTAATAAAATTGATAAATACATCAACTGCAATATTTTCAGTAAATTGAAAAATCACAATATTGAATGTATATCTATATGTATGCATAAAACATCAAAAATTGTTAGTGGAAGAATTTTTTTTTTTAAATTTTTATAGTAAATAATTTTTATCAAAATCTCTATATAATAAAACACATAGCACACCAAAGTGGTTCCCTCCAAAAATTGTCATTGGAATTGACATTTCTGTGTTGTATGTCATCTACGTGCATCTGAAGCTTGACATTAGAAGCAGAAAAGGAAAAAAATGACAATTTTTTTTTTCAGCTGGGGGAGATGGGGGAAAGTAAACAAACAAAAAAATAATTTCAAAGTGCTATGAAAATAGTAATAATTATTAGTATTATTTCAGTCGGTGCAACAGACTTTTTTAATTAGGCAGTTTTATTGCATATTTGTTAAGATTTTGTTTTATTAAGAAATCGTAATTTTTTTTATGATTTATTAGCTGCAAAACCTGATTTACCCAAAAGTATTATAAATGCTAATAGTGTGTTTATTAGAACATAAGCTAGCCGAACTTTTCTCATCTAAACACTTCCATGTTGTCAAATATTTTTATCAGTTTTTTCAAATTTTTGTGAAAAACACAATTTTTACCCACTGTCGTAGAATGGGCATCTACACTATGTTATAGTCACCAAAATTACTTCTATCAATCCAAAAAAAAAAAAAAAAAAAAAATCATGTTCTAGAGTTTGTCTTAATTATGGTTGTTTTATTTAACGTTCTTTTATTTAATTTGGTTTTTTTTTCCCATGTGAAGATAGAATTTTTTAATTGATTTTTCACTCTCTGATATGCTAGAAATAAAAATTACATTCATGATTGTATTTCCAATGAAATTCAGCATTTAATATTTTTATAATTTAATTATAATTTATATCTTAATGTACCACAATAAAACAACAACACACTGTAAAACTGCAACAGCAAAATATTTTAGACATTAAGAAGTAGAAAACAGAAAAAAAGGATGTTGTTTAAAAAAGGTAGTTTAATTTTTTCTTATTATTAAAAAAGAAAAAAAAATATTTTTTTAAATAATGTCTATTGCTTGTGCTTTCTTCAAAATGTAAAAAGGGAAGCCAGTGAATTTTTTGCAATCTGGTTCAGAGCCCAAGCTAAATTAATATATTCTACTTAAAATTTTCCAAGAAAGACATGAATTGCGGTCATGAGATTATGCATGATTTTCAAGTTAAATATTGGATGCTTTTAAAAGAATGTTGATTTATTTATATTTTTAACTATTTTTGCTTTAATATTTATTTCAAGCAGTGCACATAAAGTTAATATTTTTACGCAAGAATAGATGAAGAATGAAGACACATTATCTTGGAAACTCATAACTTTTCGTAGCCCTTCAATATCTTAATGTAAAAAAAAATGAATGAATAAATAAAAATAAACTGAATTTAAATCAAGGAATTTGATTTTATTTAAAAAATCTGGTTATTTTTATTTTAAAAAAAAGAAAATTATTTTTTTTCTGCAACCTGTTTGCAAGCAAATTGAAAAATCTTGATAAAATAATCACTATTGCAGTGTCTAAGATTCTTAAATGTTGTTTTGAAATGTATAAAGGTCTATTTATTTATTCATATAATTTTAATTTTCCAAAGGTTAAAATGACATACAGAGACCATTGCTGGAAGGGTTTTAATTTATAAATGCATAATTAATGCAATTTATAGTTAATAAAAAAAAAAATATTTTAAATATTAACTCAAAATTGATGTTTTCTTGATTTATGATTTTACTGTATCCAAAGTATAGTGTGTTTATTTATTTTATCAAATTGGTTTAGAATTAGTTATGTTTTATGACTTTACTAGATTCAATATTATTGAGTTTACATTTTTCTAATCCACACATGGCAAAATCCAAATCATAACTAATCAAAATTTGATTAAACTTTTTGAATTTTTAGATTGTATGAGGATTTAATTCCTCCTGTTTAAAATAGATTAAAAATTTTGGCTTAGCATAATTGAATCTCAAAACTGGATACTTACGAAATATCCTTAATTGTTTCTGATTTTTTTAGAATAGACTAATATGTCTGAATTTAAGTCATAAGCCAATAAAAAAAGCGTTAAAATAAGACATGTAATAAAATCACACAAAATTCAAGATAAAAGAATATTGTAAAAGCTTTGCACTTTATCAAAGATGCTTATGAGTACAAAAAACAATGAACTTCCTTAGCTAACATTCTCTGCTGTATTATGGTGAAGAGTGTGTGAATTCTATTGCTGGTCACACCTCCTGTACTATCTCTCTTTGTTCTGTAAATTCTACAAACTTCTTTTGTGCAATAAACATAATTTGCATTAGTTAACAAAATTAAAGGTCCTGATGCTGCCTTTGTTAAAAATGAAAAATACAAATTTACTAGAACTGAAAAAACTAGTTCTGTAAAACATTTAACTGAAAAAAGTAATTTATAGGTTGCTATTATTAGAGTACTTAAAGGTACTTTTCTTTTTCAAAGAATAAATGATATGTTCTTGATCACTACTGAAGATGATTTCAAATTAGTCAAAAACAAAAAGATAAAAGTACCATTCATAAGGTTAATACTAATAATAATAATAATAATAATAAATCCTTTAAATGCAATGATAACTTAATCTTCTACTGATTGTGATATAGAGTCAAAAAATGAAGACAGCACATGTGAAATTCCTGATCGAAAAAAACAAAACCAATCAATCGTGCTTACTGATAACTTCTAAAATTATTTTTAATCTATACTAATAAAAGAACAAAATGCTCTGTCTGTCTATGTGTCTGCGATGGCTAGCAAAATCTATTTGACGTACGAGGCTCAAAATTTTTCAAACAGCACGAGGCAGGAATTTTGTATTAATAAAACGAATTGAAAGAAATGAATTACAGCTGAAGCATATTTTACGAAGAAATAGTAATTTTTTAAAATGGTTTTTTTCTATTATATCATTTAGGTTAAAGTTAAATTGCATTTATGTTATGGTTAGAATAAGGATATGTTACAATAAAGTGAAGGCTAGCTTACATTTATGTATATTTAATTTATGGTAGGGTACTGTTAAGTCGCTTTTAAGTTACAGACAGGTTCTGGTTATGATACAAAAGTTTAAGGTTAGGAATTTATACACAGGTGAACATTACGCAAGATTTGATTAAAAATAACACTTTTGTTAAATAGCCAGTGGCGCACCCAGGATTTCTCTTTGGGGGGGGATAGTATATTTGTGTGATACTTGTGAAGGCTATTAGTAACCAGTCGTTTGCGTTCAACAAAAACCACTGTAACTACTTCTCATAACAACCAATGACACAAAATTTGTTAGTTTTGTACAGATTTTTTATTTTTGCCCTTTACCAAAAAAAAAAAAGATTATTAAAAATGTTACAAAAATGTATTATTTTACGCTATCAAACATACTTTTTCTGTGATATGTCTTACGTGCATATGGTACTATATTCGCTGATTGCTCTTGTGCATCACTCTTTTATCATCAGTAACTAAATAATGTTTAGGTTGAAAAATACGCTAAAACGTGTAACATCTATACTTCTATGCCTATATTTATAAAGAGATAAAGTTTTTTTTATTTGTAGAGTCTAATCTCTAGAGCTACTGAATTGATTTCAAATGCAAAGTACCAAAATGGTAGTTTTTGCCCCGATTATATCTTATGTCCAGAGCCGGATTAAGCACTTCTGGGGCCCGGGGCTACTAGGAATTTCCCCTCCCCCTTACACTAATGGAAATCTTGAGCCTACTACCACGATACTGAATTTCACCCCCTCCTCAAATACACACACACCTTTATTTTGTTTTTGTAATCTTAAAATACAATTCTTAGATAGTGAATATGTACAATGTTAATAAAATTTTTTTGTTATCTTTAAGGGTGTTCTTAACTTCTCCGCTCAACAAGCGCAAAACGTTTTGACACATTTACAAATTTATTTTTTAATAGAAATATATAAAATTGGAATGCCTGACTATGGAAGCGATTTCGAAACGACTTTATTTTTCCATTTCATGATAATTAGATTACCTATCCAGTTCTAAGATATTTCGATCACTTGATTACCCGTTTTTCTCCTGCTTTTCGACCGGTTTTTCTGCTTTCGTTGGGAAATGTACTCAAAAGTGTCAAATTTGAAGGCTTGTTATGCAAAATCTATTGTGTTTTTTAAAAAACAGAAAATTGAGAGCAATTAGAAAGTTTCTGAATAATAAATGCTGCTAGTTTCATGCATTTCCGAACAAAAATAAACTAAAGCATGTGTCACAAAGTTGCCCTTTTTGATTTAAGAACAGCATTAATGGTTTTCTTAAATTTGCCTTTTTTTCTGCGACCCTTTGACAAAATCTTGCTTTCCTTGCGATATTTTCCCGAAATTCGCATTTTTTCTACCACCCTTTGACAAAATTCGCTTTTTTACAAGCGATCCTCTGTAGAAATTTACACCTTTTCCGCGTCTTTGACAAAATTCGCTCTTTTCCTCGATCTTTTGACCAAATTTGTGCTTTTCCCGCGATCTTTTCAAGAAATTCGTGCTATTTCAGCAATCCTTTGACGAAATTTGGTTTTTTTTTGCAGATTTCTGTCAAAATTCACGTTTATTGGGTAATTTTTTAATGAAATTCGCGGTTTTTCGTCAAAATTTGCGTTTTTTCGGCGGCGACATTTTAACAAAATTGGATCTTTTGACAAAATTTGCGCTTTTCTCGCAAATTTTTTTTTGAAATTTGCACTTTCTTTCCGCGGTTCTTTTTCAAAATTCGCGTTTTTTCAGCGATCCTTTGTCAAAATTCGCTTTTTTACCACGATCTTTTGAATAAATTTGTGCTTTTTCCCGCGAACTTTTCAAGAAATTCTCACTTTTTATGGCGCACTTTGACAAAATTCATGAGTTTTTTTTTTCGTGATTCTTTCTTAAAATTTGCGTTTTTTTTTGTGAATCTTTGACGAAATTTGCGATTTTCGGAGTCTCTTTATCAAAATTCACGTTTTTTCATGATCCTTTGACAAAATTGGCTTCTTTCCACAATCTTTTGGCTAAATTTGCGCTTTTTCCGCGAACTTACCAAGCAATTCGCGCTTTTTCTGCCATTCTTTAAAGAAATTGGTGGTTCTTGTCAAAATCTTAGTTTTTTTCATGACCCTTTGACGAAATTCGCGTTTTTTCTCCGATGCTTTGACAATTTTCTCTCATTTCCATGAACATTTGATTAAATTTGTGCTTTTTCTTTATGCGATGATTTTCTAAAGAAAATCGCATTTTTCCTTCCTCCCTTTGATGAAATTCGCATTTTTTTTACGATTCTATGTGAAAATCGCGTTTTTTGGCCATCCTTTGACTAAATTCGCATTTTTTTTCCGCGACCGTTAGATAAAATTCGCGCTATTTTCGTGACCTTTTAACAAAATTCGCGCTTTTCCAGTGACTTTTTGACGAAATTAACGCTTTTTCCACGGCCTTTTGAAGAAAATTGCGCTTTTCCACGATCTCGATTAAATTCTTTCTTTTTTGACAAAATTTGCACATTTTTACGTGACCCTTTTCGTTTCGTTTTCATGGCCATTTTTGTTAAATCTGGAAATTTTCGGAGATACAGACAGCAATGACGTCAAAAAGCAATTTAAGTTAAGTTGGGAGAAAAAAAAAAAAAAAAAAAACGGCGATTTTGCGCAGCTTTTATACCTTTGTTATTGTTTTAAACGAAACTTTGATGCAACTTAAGCCTCTGAAGAGGGCCCCTGACTGGCTCGGGCCCGGGGCTGCAGCCCCCTTAGCTCCCCCTTAATCCGGCTATGCTTATGTCGATGATACTAACAAAAAGAGGATAACATATTAAAAGATAAATAAAAAGTTCTATAAATGCAATTTGTATGATATGGAAGGGACTAAAAACATGAAATTTAGAATGTTAATTACTTATATAAATGATCATTAAGAACATTTGCTGGAATTACAAAATTTAATAAGGGTGAAAGTGCGCGAAAAATGTTTTAAAAACGTTCTAAATTGCGATTTTTAAGCAGTCTTGGGAAGTAACGAACCGATTTAAAAAATATTGATGTCAAAATGGCGGTGACCAGTGACCATCCTTGCTACAACGCAGGCAATATTTTGTCAGTGTCACTGCTTCAGAGGGAGTTCAGGAGCAAAAAATTTTCTAAAAATGCGACTTTTGTGTTACGGAAGTACATAAAGGAAAATAAATTGACATTCTATTATAATTAATTGATCAGGAAATGTAAAATAACTGTTCGATTACAGATACCTCCACTTCAATAATAATGACTGCAATTATTATGCTTTTATGTTTAAAAAGGGAACTAAATGCATTGTTGTGCGTGAATTAATATTATTATTGTTTTAATTATTATTCAATTGCTTTAACTAATTATAACATAAAGACAGCAGCTTAGTTGGAAACACAGTAAATATTTATATTCTTAGGCGTAGAGTTGTATGTCTTTACCCTATCCCAAGGCCGTAGCTAAGGGGGCGCTATGGGCGGCTCAGCCCCCCCCCCCCCCCCTGGAAAAAGTTCCAAGGTCACTAAATGCTCCGAAAATTCTAATGTAATTCTGTTCAAAAATCTATTTTAGTTTTGAACCCTTTCACGGTTTTACAGAGTTACTAAATTATATCTAAAATAAATGTTTCAACCCTCCCTCATCCTATTTATACAGCATGAAGCTAAAATGATGTTCAATTTTGCACTAGTTATACACTCAAAACTTTCATCATTCATCCTATACTTTTCTTAGCATAAAATGAAGTTATTACAACAGTTTAATGAGAAATATAGTACCTAGAATGTGAATATGCACTAATTTATCTTTCTGCTTTAGAGAGAGAGAAAAAAAAAATTATGAGCTCCCCTACATTCTCTTGATCCCCCCCCCCCCTGCTCCCTATCTTTCACATCTAGCTATGGCCCTGGCCTATCCTCAATATTGTTTTTAAGATTGGCTATATTTCTTTTTGCGTCAACTGATATAATATAACAGGGGAAGTGGAATTTCTGATAGTTAAAAGAAAATATAGTACAATGTTTTCGATAGATAAGTCTACGGCTTATGTATTAGCAGGTCAGGTGTAATTGTACGGTATTATTTTCAGTGAGAAAAAATTATTTTTCTGTTTAAAAAGGAATCCATAAAAAATAATAACATTATTAAAAATTTTTAAATGCGCTAAGAGCTTTCGAAAGATATGAGACTTTCTTCATCAGGCGCAAAAAAGACGTACAAGCCACAGATTCCGTTTTCACAGGTTTTTTTTGTATTTACATATATATATGTAAATTTGTGTTATACGTATGATAAAACATCTTAAAACAGAATCTGACAATACCAGGAGCCTGTCTTAAATGAAAACTTTTCACACTAAATATGGAAGAATTACCATACAATTATATGTATAAAGGAAGAAATCTAAAAATATTTTATTACGATTTTTATTTACGATTAATATTTTTTTTTTCCTTTTTTACAGATTTTACTATATTTTGGCTACTCTCACTTTTGGCTACTTTGCTGACTGAACTCCATTAATAAATTTGAAAATACTACGCCTATAAATATACCAGTACAATTATTCTTAGAAATTAATATTTATGCTTACCTTTCTGCCAATGATAATTTATCACAGTCATAGATGATTTTTTCCTCTGTCTTAATGAATTCAATTCTTCAAATATAAAATTATATAGCTAGGATTATTCTTTTATAGGATGAGTATAGGATCATACAGAACAACTGACTACTGATAAAAGAGAAAACGCTTGTACCATATTAGAAATGTGAGAATTAGGGGGGGGGGGGGGAGGAGACAGCAGACACTATTCAGTGAAATTTTTCCTGATCTTGAAAGGGTCATGAACAAAAGTAATATCATCCTCATTTGGACCTCCAGCTGATTGACCATTCCTGGATATAGAGGAAGAACTTTACTGATAGCTGGAAAATTCACAGAATCAGAGAGCACAGGACAGAAACTAGGAGGGGGGGGGGCAGAGGAGGCATGTGCCCTGGGGTCGACATTTGTTTGTCGATTTTTAGCACATCTGTGTTAAATTCTGCCAAAGCATTGAGGAATCTAAACATGTCACAGATAAAAGTCCTGTATAAAGAGGTTTTTATTTCGATTCCGCTTTCAAGAAGAGTATATTTTACAAATTAGATTATGTAGTTAAACATTACAAATTTTAAATTACATATTTTAAATTTTAAAATAGCTTGGCTGGCTACTAAAAAATTAGTAAAATTCTCTTTGTAAATATATTTTGTAGAGGAGGGGGTTGCCAAAATCAGTGTTTCACCAGGGTGCAAAAAAGACTAGTTTGGGCACTGGAAAGTAAGCGCTATAAAACAAGAGTTATATAATTCTTATTTTTAACATTTTATATGTGTTGAAAATGACAAAGAATTGAGATACAAACATTTTGATTATTTACTTATCCTAAAATACTCGAAAAAGCAATGTTGTATATAAATATATATACACAGATTATCGTTGTACTTCTAGGGAGTCCAAGGATCCTCTAGAAGTAAATAAAAAACAATTTGAAAGTGATGAATGAATACTGAATGTAATAAATGTGTATTCTTAAAATTAAATATAGGATTCAGAAACTTGCTGTATGAAAACTTACTAGCAATATTTCTAACAATATTGTATAAATGTATTTGTACAGCTCAGAGCCGTAGCTAAGGGAGCGGTATGGGCGGTTCAGCCCCTGAAATATTTTTTCCCTCCCCCCCTTGGAAAAGATTCCAAGGTCACTAAATGAATTTCTGTTCCGAAAATCCAAATGAAATTATGTTAAAAAATCTAATTTAGTTTAGAGATCCTTTTACAGTTTTGCAGAGTTACTAAATTGTACCTAAAATAAGTGTTTGAACACTCCCTCATCCTATTTTCTATAAATGTATTAACATATGATGTAATTCACATATGAAGCTAATATGATGTTTAATTTTTCACTAGTTATAAATTCAAAATGTTTATCGTCATGTATTTTTCTTAGCATAAAATGAAGTTATTACAACAGTTTAATGAGAAACATAGTATCCACAATGTGAATATGCACTAATTTATCTTTCTGCATCAGAGAGAGAGAAAAAACAAATTTTGAACCCACCTACATTTTCTTGAGTCCCCACCTATTGTTCACATATACGGTCGTGGTACAGCTGTAAAAGATTAATGTATCCAAATAGATAAATATATGTTTACTCCTTCTTTTCCTCACCTCTTCTGTCAAATATGATTTCAATATATATATATATAACTGCCATACATTAAACATGCTAAAACATTAAATTTAATAAGAAACTTGAAAATAAGTAAAACTAATCAAATTAGTGTTTTCCAAAACTTTCATTTTTCTAAAAAAAGTATTAAAAATAATTAAAATGACTTTTTATAACTTTAAGAAAATTTATATCATTCTTTCCTTAATCTAATTTCGGGGTCTGGGGGGGGGGGGCTTGAGCCCCCATAGCCCCCTCCCCGTGGGTGCGCCAATGTAAATAGCTCTGAAATTATAATACTATATACTAATCTTTTAGCTACCATCGAGTATCGATTTCATTCATGGTATAGTCGGATTTAAGAGTGATATAATTAGTTTGAAATTCTAAATATTTCACTTGGGATTTGTATGTGAAAATAATAGTTAGTTACGTGACTTAACAGTGATTTTTACGGGTAAATATCAACTTTTTAACACGAAAATCACGTAATCGTTGGATACATATTCCCTCCCGCGTTTGTCATTGCTCATTTTGAATACTTTTAGAGCTTAATGTTAGTTGTTGTTTTTAAAACCGATTTTTCACACAGTCAGTGGCTAAGTATTTCAGACAATGCATTTCTGCATGTAACGAGTTAATGATAAAATCATACAAATTTCAAGTTCGCTTAATATTGTTAATACGGACCCGGGCAACGCCGGGTGGGTCAGCTAGTCATTTAATAATAAGTACTTAGTTTTAGAAAGATGACTGCCATATAATGTAATATGTTATTAAATAAAAAAAATATATATTTGTTATAGTGGCTGCCACAATTATGGTTATGCAATTATGATTTCTACAAGGTCATCACCAAGGTTATAAATTGCATTATATGCAGGGCTGGCAAGTTTCTGCTGGGGTGATTAAAACCAGTGGTTATAACCGGTTAAAACCGACATGGCAGAAACTAGTTTCTGCCAGTAAGTGGCTAAAACTGGCAGAAACTAAGAAATAATACTAATAAAAACTTTACCCTGCAATCATTCATAATTCACACTGGTATTTAATATATAAAGAATTTAGTTAAAAAATTAAAGTTTATGAATGTTATTGAACATAGCAAAAAATTTCATAAGGATTATATAAATATTCTTTGTTTGTATAATAATTTCCTGTCACTTAAACAAATTTTCACTTCATAATAGTAATCTGATGTTGTACAAGTTTATTATTGTTTGCAATTGAATTTCTATTTAAAAAGAAAAAAACAAAAAAACAAAAAATTATGATATTTTAGCATCATTTTTTAGAGTATTTTTAAATAAATAATGCACTGCGATAAATTAAAAATTATTTACTTCTGTATACAAAGAGAAATAGCTCTTGTAAAAATATAAATAAATAATTTTAGCACATAAATCCTTCTATAGTAAAAAAAAACTAGCCTTAAAAGGAATGACTCCTGGAATGATGCTGATGTGGAAGATTTCTGGAACTAACGAATCCGGGTTGTCCACTCCTTCCATGAGCCGAATAGACCAATCAGGAAAGGGCTCCATCTATGCATCGCCAAATTTGGCGACCAAAATTAGTTGTCAAAAGTGACGTTAACTTGCCGATAACTGTAATATATCGCCAAATTTTTAATTTCTTTACAACACCAGTCGTTTGATACATCATTTGCGAGGTTTGCAACTGCTTATTCATATAATGGATGTCTTGTGTGTTATCCCCCACTCTGCTCCCTAGGGAGGACACATTTTTAATTCCTTTACAACACCAGTCGTGTTACACAAGATTTGAAAGGTCTGCAACTGCTTATTCATATTATGGATGTCTTGTGTGTCACCCCCACACTCTGCTCTTCCCAGGGGGGGTCACATTTTTAATTTCTTTACAACACCAGTTGTGTGACACATCATTTGAAAGGTCTGCAACTGTTTATTCATTTTATGGATGTCTTGTGTGTCACCCTCACTCTGCCCCCCATGGGGGCACATTTCCAATTTTTTACAACACCAGTCGTGTGACATATCATTTGAGAGGTCTACAGCTGCTTATTCATATTATGGATGTCTTTTGTGTCGCCTTCCACTCAGGGTTCGTTGATTTAAATCGGCTTGATTTTAATCATGATTTAAATCACGATTTAAATCAACTGATTTTTTTTTAAAAAATCATTGATTTAAATCAGTTTTTCTTTTAAGTTATTTTTTAATAAATTTCAGATGAAAAAACATAATAATGTGCTTTAATATAATTTAGTTTTATATACCATATATAATCAAACAACTTTCAGAAAGATAAAGCTTAAGCTTAGTAAAAAAGTAAAATAAATGTAAAGTTTAGAAAAAAAATGCTTTCAAATTTCATTTGAATCAAATTATAAAATAATCTTGCAACGGTAAAGACATCTAAACAGAAATATACTAAATATTTGAATATTTACTCATTAGTATTTAGAAAAACTTTTGCAAGTTGAGGTAAAATAAAATTGTATGACTTTATGTGCTGTACTTTGGTGAAGCCTGCTATATAAGGATTCAGCTGAATCAGCAATTGATTTATTTATTTAATTTAATATAATTGATCTCAGCCCTTTAGAATGGTGGAAGGTATTTTTGTTGCAGTTATCAAAAAAGCTCATACTAAAAAGAGAATTAATAATCAACTAGCTTTTTACTGCAATAGATTTATCTGCTTCAATCGAACAAATGTTTTTTGCCTTTGGTTTGATATTTCAGAAATTAAAAATCAACAGATAAAACTGTTAAACCGCTGCCATTGAAATGCTCAAGGCCAGAGGACACAAATTGTGAGGTATTCACTAATTGACTTACTTCTCAATTATGTTGGAATTCACACTAGAAAATTTTGAATAACAATTTACTTTTATTTTATTTGTGGAATATCAATCATCGTATAAAACACTGAACATACTGATTAACTTATGATTAATTACTTTTTAAACTTAAACATACACATGAGAATTTGGAATCCCCCAATAAAAAAATATCCAGATGCGGCAACACTGTAGCATTCCTTCTCTGGCTGAATTTTTATTTAGGGATTCAAAGTTCTTATTAGTGAGTTTAAATAGTTATTGTTTTATAAGATGATAAATATTCCACAAGTAAAATAAAATTGCTATTCAAAATTTTCTTGCGTAAATTCCAACATTACTGAGAAGTCAGTCGATTAGTGATGACATCTCATTTTGTGTCTTCTGGCCTTAAGTATTTTGATGGCAGCAATTGAACTCATTTTCTCAAATTTTTGACATCTGATTTGTAGTTTTTCATGCATTTTGTGTAATCAAGATTTTTTTCACAGCCTAAAATTTTACCTTGAAATAATATGAATCATTCATGTAAATTGTGTAATATTAGTAATAGATAATACTTACAATATGCATGTCTATGTATGTAAACTTTATATTATTTAAATTAAACAAAAAGTCATAAAATAATAATAATGTGTGGCAATTTTTAAAAAAATCTGATTTAAATCAAAAAAATCCGATTTAAATCAAAAAAATCCAATTGTTTTGATTTTTATTAAAAAAATCAAAAAAATCACGAACCCTGCTTCCACTCTGCCCCCCAGGGGGGCACATTTTTAATTTCTTTACAACACCAGTCGTGTGACACATCAGTTGAAAGGTCTGCAACTGCTTATTCATACCATTGGGTATTGGCGAGCGCAGCAAGCAGGGGTAGCCAATAATTTGGAATCACGAAGCGATTACGCGGGGGGTTGGCGAGCATTGTCAGAAATATTAGGACCTTTTTCTTATCACCCTTGCACTAATTTATAATACTTCTCAAATTAAATATCTTTATTAATTCATTTAAGTACCTATATTAATTATTTCTATATGTTAATTACTTCCATTTAACTTGCCATAGCTATCATAAAACCTTTTAAAAATAAAAGTCATTTCAATAATTTATTTAAAATAATTTTATTTAAGTAACTGAATAAATTTAACTTACCTTTTTCAAATAGTCATTTCCTATAAAGTATAATTCTATAGTTAATAAATTTAAAAGAAATTTGTTTCTAAAACCGCTTGTTTGTATTTTGAAAAACACCGGCAAAATATCGAACTCTCAAACGTACGTCCCGATCTAATCCCAGTTGTTTAACTGAGTAATTCATAAAAGCAATAACAGATGGCGTCGCGATCGTAGATCATACATCAATCCACGTCATCTTTAGTTTTGCATATGACGTTCTGGAAACTGGTAGAAGGATGGGCTGTCATGCGTAGAGTTTCGTTTTAGACTGCCGGTAAGATATAAATAGAATAGCGGGCAGGTTCTTGTCAGTTCATTCACGCTTTTTATCTACCACTGTTTGTTCGGTCGTTCTAATGTTTTGAGTAAAGTTTTGTCGGCTGTCTGGTCAGTATGGAAAACATTTAAAGTGATTATGATACAGCTTAGTTCCTGCTTTTGAGTTCGTCTTCTTTATTAAAGGACTTTTAGTATGAGTCATCTTTGTGTTATAGAGAATTTTGGCTGTTGTCTCCTAGAATGAAGTGACGGGCCTGTTTTTGATTTTAAGTGCCTTGAAGGCGATTTAAAGAGTTTATTGGGAAGAGTAACATCGGTGTTTGTTTAAACCTCTTTCCCTGCTTGAACTGGTAATCGTCATATTCTCAAGTAGAGACTTGCTGTTATGTAATTTCCATAGAGGCTGAAGTATGCCGATGATAAGGGCAGGTGTATTTTTCTTGTATCAGACCATTTCCAAGGTAAAGCACTTCCATTAATGAAGTAGTAGGATCTTCCTTGGAATGGATCAAACCTCTGCATGAATGTCCTGGATCGTGGCTGTTAATATGCATAAAAGCAATCATGTCGTGAGTCTAATCTTTTTCTTTCTAATATTCTCCTCTATAAATAAATTAATCCTATGGGTAAATGTTATGTGATTTAAAGATTTTAATAGATTTAATTGTTGTTTTATTATGATATAGATTAAATATGTTTCTGTTGAATATATATTGAAATTTAATAAATAGATATTTATTTTTAAATATGTTATCTTTATTTTTGTTTAAAGTACTTACATTTAATTTAAACATTAATTTAAATTAACAATATCTTTATTTACCATAGTTAACATAATTTAATTTTGGGGGGTTTGATAAAAACAGCAATAACGCTTTCCACTGTATTTTAGCACTCTGCTATATTTTTTAAACCTCAATGCATTACGTTCTCGTAATGTTAAACTAACAGGGAGCATAGCGAGCAGGGGGGCGGTGCCCCCCTAGTAACAGAAAAAAAAATTATGAAATATATTGTGTAATTCGTTTACAATATAAAAAGAACAAATTTATTTTTGTGGGAAAAAGTAATACCATATTTTCAGGTGTATAGCCCGCACTCCTAAATCAAGCAGTGAAGTAAAAAAAGTTCGTGTATAAGACGCGGAGATGCATTGATGTATAGTCCGCAGGCTATACACCATTTAAGAACGTATATTTCGATCAGGGTTTGAAGTTAGAAGCCATTAAAGTATATACGCATGTATAAGTCAAGAAATTTCAGACGAAAAAAGAATTTCAAAGTGGTGGGGGGGGTCGAATTATACGCGAGACCTTAAAAAAAATCTATGAATAAAATAGTTTGCTAGTGAATCGGTGCTGCAGCACCCCTTTGTGTTTGTAGAGTACAAAATCCAAAATCTGGAACCTATTCTATCTTGACAATTCTGAGTTTAAGATAAAAAAAAAAAAAAATCTACCCTGCCCTGTTGCAAAGAACAAAAAAAGGTGTGTAATTTATGTCATTTCGGAACGATTCAGAGGAGTCTCTCTTTTTCAGAACGTTATCAAGAAATCCTTCCTTTTTCAGAGTCGTTTCATTATGGAACGAGTCAGAGAAATTGCTTCTTTTCGGAACGAGTTCGAGGAATCGAACCTTTTCGGAGTTGTTTCATTTCGGAACGCGTCCGAGGATTTTGCAATTTTCGGAGTTTCAGACCGATTCCGAGATTCGATCCTTTGGGGAACCATTCCAAAAAAGGAGCGATTCCGTGATATCGTTCCGAAAAGGACGGATTCTTTTTTACAGACTGGAATCGTTCCTTTAGTTCCACTGCCGGAATCGCCCCTTTTGAATCCTTCCTCAACAAATGACACATCTCTACTAAAAAACTTATTATAGTTAACGTTAAAACGACTTATTCAGCAAAAAGTAAGTTTAAAAGGAGTAACATGTTATGCTGTTGTTTTTATCCTCTCCAAATCAAGAGTAAACTGCGTTCGAGCGTCATTATTTCTTGCTGCCGGTTAGTGCATTACTTGGCGATAGTTGCGACAGTTCTTCCAAACCCAGAAATAACTGCATTTAAGTACTAAATAAAGGCATTTACAAACATGAGAACTCTCTATATTTTGCGGCATAGCGAAAAAAAAAAAAAATTACAAATTTCGATGTTTTTTTCAAATTTTTTGAGGTTTTGATTTCAATTTAAAAAAAAATCTTTGTATAACCCGCATCGTGTATAAGCCGCAGCGGCTTTTTTGAAGGTTTTTTTCTTGTATAAGCCGTGGACTATACACCCGAAAATACGGTAACTAAGAACATTCCATAATATAAGATTAATTTTGCTAACCTTTCTTAACCTAAATTGCTTTTGAACTTGTTTTGAATGAAAGAAAAGTTCAAAAATATTCTTTTAAGATCAGCATTACTTGCTAATAATGTCATTATTGAGGATTTAACATTTGAAAAATTCCCATTTTCACCGGCATTTGTTTCTAAAGGAGACCACCCGCAGAAGGCAAGACATTTTCTAGGACTTCATTGAGGAACTATGCTTTTGAGAAATGAATCGATTTTGCTACCAGGGAGTATCATATATGGCACAAAATTTAGATGAATATCAAAAAGCAATTTTCTTGCCTTTTTCTTTATGCTTAAACGTCAATTTTGGTCCCATATACTTAAGATGAAATAAATAAACTAGCACTTCATTAAATGAGATTCGAATCTTTCATTTGTGATTTCCAATGATATTTCCATCATTAAATAAAGTTAAGTAAATTTTATGAGCAGCTGCAATAGAAGAATAATGTTTTTAGTTTCATCTAAAGCAACAACAATAGATTTTAACATTTGTGACAAGTATTTAACTTCTTTATAAATCATGATATTTATTTACAATTTTAACAATTGCTATGTCCTTAATATAATTTTCATTATTTTCAATTATCTTCAAATAATATGGCTGATTCTTTGTGAAAGATTCAAAATATCCAATTCTATTACAAATTTATTTATTTTTTAATTAAAAACTGTTCACAATAGTTTATTTGCTATTTATTCTAAATAAAATGTATATAAGCAATTTAATACTGCTAAAAAGGTCTCAGATTATGTCACAAAATAAGTTTATCCCAGTTTCTGCTGGTAAAAACCGGTTATAACCACTCTCTGCCACTGGCACGGCAGAAACTAATTTCTGCTGGCAAAAACCCAGCCCTGATTATATGAGTGTACTATGCATGTATATACTCAATGCATTCACATGTGTGTGCAGTATCTGCAAATATGTATGTAATATTTTTAAATTTTACAAGCATATTTATTAATAAAGTAAAACAGATATCTAGAAATCCAACAGGATCAGAAAATATGTTAAGCTAAGTATTTATTATTGTGATGGTGAAATGTTTTAGATATTGGTAAAAAAAAAAATTCTCATATCATTCATGAACTTTTGTTTCTTTTATCATCTCCAATTAAGATTTAGTAACTTTAAAGCATCAATGATATGTCTATTGTTAATTGTTTAATTAAAAAAAAAAAAAAAAAAAAAAAACTAAACAGGCAAAAGAGCTGCTGCTGATCTTTTCCCAATTTGAAATTTCTACCCCTCCTCCCTCTCTGTTATACTTACCTCTTTTTGGAAAATGTTTTGTAACACATGCACACATGCAAGAGAAAGAATAATTCTGTCTTGTGCATTTGTAAGTGATTCATAAGTATCAATTGTGTTGTAAAAAAACCTGTGGAAATACAGTAATTCCTTAACATTTGGAAGCTTTGATTATTCACAAAATAAAAAATGAGGAACATTTCAACATTCGCAAATAATGAGCTTGGTGTTTATGAATTTTGTTTTTTTTTTTTTTTAATATTTTTTTTATAGCTTGGTTATTCACAAATTTTTAAAAAATATATATATGTATATTTTGTTACAAAGTGAATTTACTTTGTTTCACCAACTCCATGAACTATTTGACACTGAATAGTTTCATTGTATTATATAGCCTAAGTTCTGAGAATTTCAACCCGTGTATTGAGGAAAATATAGATCAATAATTCTGAGAAATTCAAAACATGATTTGGTTCTAAAAATTAAAAATTTTAAATTGAAAAATTAAAATTTTTTATTGCAATTAAAGATTTTTCTGTAAAAATTATATGACGATTTTTAAAGCATCAACTTTTTGAGAAAGCAACAGAAAGCGATCCTTAATTCCCAACTTTTAAATTTAAAAAGAGAAATCAAAACCGTATTTTTTCCTTGTATGGAAATCCTAAACAAAAGATCTGTTGTTCCAAATAATCATATATCAATATATATTTTTTTCAGACATCTTTTATTTATTTTATTTTATTATTTTATTTTTTTTTTTCATGGCTAACAATCAAATTTTGTACAATATGTTTATAATTATTCAGATTTATTTACAGCATGTACTTTTTAATAACTGTATTTTTAAGTTGTAAAGGCTTTTTCCCATTAAAAAAAAAATCATAAAACCTAACTGGAAAAATAATTATGCTCTGAAAGATAGTCTCAACATTTGAGATTTTGACATTCACCTATGTTTCTGAGAACCTAACCCTCAAGAATGTTAAGGGATTACTGTCGTACAAATCATACTCAACTAGTAACTTTTCTGTAAGAAATAATCATCTGAATAATACCTGTTGAGATACTGGTTTTAAATTATACTATTTCTGTTGTATGTTTAATCAGTTTCTGAATATTTTTATCTTTTGTGTTGCTATTTTTTTAATTTACTAAAATTTTAATGCTACATGATTGTGCAATTTTTTTTTTATTTTACTACTTATGAAATTTTATTTTTGATATCAGGATACATTTTATATTGTTAAATTCTAAAAATGATTTATATGTGATATGAATTTATTGCTAAGATATATTTTTTTAGGCTGTTGTTTACTACACTTTTTCAGCTCTTGGTGGTGATATATGGTCTCAAATGATAATGGTATGAAGTTCTTAATTTTTATATTATACATACTTATATCTTTATAGTTTAATATAAATTCATTTTTTTTTCTTTAGAATAATGATTATTTATTTTAAACCAGGGTTATCGACATTGGGCTGGTTTAGGGGTGATTCCCAATTGTGAGTCAGCCTTGACATACTACAGAAAAGTTGCCAAAAAAGGTAATCTATCAATTTATTTGTGAATGTTTTAACAAAATATTATTTTTTTATTGACATTTTTAAGTTTTAGTTTTAATTATCTGACGAATATTCTTCTTATAACTTTTTTACAATGAACATTTTAATGCAATTTTAATCAATTGAAAGTGAGTTAGATTAATAATAATTAATAAGTAAATTTTGTATGTTTACTTCATATTTGATATGAACATTTGTAAAAATATAATTATTACTTAAAATATTTTGGAATCAAATCCTTTCTGAAATTTATGTGTAGCCTTTTCCACCTATTTTTTAAAATAAATTTATGTAACTTTCATATTTAAATAATATTACCTATCAAGTTTAATGTATTAGATCATCTTAAATAATTAGATAATAGGACTCTGAACACTGGATATTTTAGTGTAGTTGACTGAACAAATTGTCCCAATGCTAATTATTTTGCACTTGCTTTTCATTAAATTTTTATAGCTATTCCAAGATGCAACCTACATTAAATTAATATTAATTAGTATTAATGCATCAAGATTTAAAACCACTGAAGAATTTGTGAATTATTGATGAAGAAGTAGTATGCCATTTGCATTTTGTATAGTTAAAATTGATGATAGGCAGCTTTCATTAGCTGTATTCAGTAGCAATGATTGGTGTTGGATCTGAGGGGTACACTTTAGAGTTTGTTACCACTTTTCAAATTATTTAGTTTACTATTTTACATATTTAAAAGAATAAAAACATGTTTCATGGGTCTCAAACCATTTCACACAAAGCACACATCCAGTATTATAGTCCCAGCAGGAGAAGAGACCTGTCAATCATACATGACGTAGCTTAAGGCGATTCCATTTCTTTCATATCGGAGCGTCGATTTTTCTTCCCTAAGCTGCGCCGTAGAAGAGAAACGCGTAGGTTGCCACATTTCCCAGGTGTGCGACAGTTTGGCGCTGTTAATTTGTATCTTATTGACTTAAAAGGGAAATTATTTAACCTGGGAGAACGCACGCAGAGAGATCTGCACGTGCCAGGCTTCGGCCTGATTTTCATTAACAGCATTTGGGCAGGGCCGGGCCCTGGCTTTACTTTTTTCTGAAGACTCGGGCCTTACTTTTTTCATCAAGGATCGGACCGGGCTTAACTTATTTTTTCCGTACTAAGCCGATATTGATTTCATTTTTCCTAGTCTTGACGGATCAAAACATTCAGCCCCGTTTGAATCCTCCTGTATGAATATAATTTCCTCGACGAAACCAAGTCTGTTCAAAAACCTGTAAAATTTGGCTTGGTCCAAAAAATTTTTAAAAACAGTCATATACTTTTAAATTGTCATTATTCTACAATTACATTAAACATTAAAACGTATTCTTAACTTTTATATAAATTGTTACTTTTGTATTATTACGATAATAAAGATAAATATTTTGCTTTCAGTATATATTTTTAAAAACTTGTTAAATACTATTTTTTAAAATGATTAAAGAAATAATTATGCAGAACAATACAAAATTAAATTTTATTTTTTGCTTTTCTGAACTTACCAAGGATAAACTAGTAAAAAAGCAAGATAATTTATATAAAAATTCATAATTAAAAAAAAAAAAAGTGTTATTTTAAAAATGGATGGAATCTGCAAAGTGAAGTAAAATATACATACAATTTAATTAATTTTAAGGGATTCTTAAAAGAAGAAATTTCTCAGCGCAACAACACCAAAATCCTGATAAATGAAAAATATCTCGAGTTGTAATAGCAATTCCATAGTGAAATACATATGCAATACTAATTTACTTTATTTGCGGCTATTCTCAACTGTTCTGCTCTGCTGAACAAACGCAAAACGTTTTGACATATTTAGAAATTAATTTTTCAATGGAAAGATATAAAATTGGAAAGTATGGTTATGGAAGCGATTTGGAATCGAATTGTTTTCCATTTTTTGATCAATAAATAACTTATTGAGTTATAAACGATTTTGATCACGTGACCAACACGTATTTCTCCCCTGTTTGAGTGGTTATTAATTTTTCGGGCAGAACTTTGGTTCAAAACTCTCCTTTTGACACTATTTTCTAAAAAATCTATTAAAAAAAAAAAAAAAAAAAAAAAAAAAAACGGGAAAATGAGTAGGATTAGGTAGTTTCTGAACAACAACTACTAGTTTCATGAAAACAAACCTTTGAACAAAAATAAGTCAAAACTCAAAAATTATGTGATAAAGACTTTTGGATTTAAAAACAGCCTTAAACACATCTTTCATTTTAATAATAATTAAATTTTGTACTTTTTTAAAGGTTAATGGCATATTTTATATTTTTAACTTATACTATCTTAAAATTTAATATTTTAAAAATACATTAAATATCATTCAGAACTGCAGTTTTGATTCTTTCTTCTTTTATTTTCTGCTCTATGGATAGAACTAAATCGACGGGAGAGAAAAAGTAAAAAATTTGCTTCCTTCTCAAAAAAATCCGTAACTTTATGAATAATCATTCTTTTTTTAGAGTGAATTGTTTTCCCTTTTGAGGACTTGTTTGTAATAAAAAAATAATTGTTTTGAAAAAAAAAAAAAAACAATTTAAAAATGGCAAGATAAATTATAAAAGAGAGAGAAAATAAAACACAGCTAGTTAACGAGAGAAGGAAAACAGATTTCTGTCAAGAAAGCGCAGCGCAAGTTATTGGCGCGAAACTCAATTGGCGCGCTATCATTTCAACCCTAGTTCTTTGAGGGGAATGGTCGAATTGAAAACACGGGATTATTTTCCCCTCCCGTATCACCTTGCACACCTTCTGTAAAGTCGACTCGTCTAAGAGAAGGAGTTTCCCAAGTCTCATCTCGTGATGGGAGTATTATATTTACAGTGTAGAAATAGATTCTCTTAAATTATTACATAAACAGATATATTCTTACTTCTATACAAAATAAGAAAAATATAATAATTATCTAAATATAGAAAGAGAGAAAGATGTACTTACTTTGTATCAAAAACGTAATTTTATATGATAATTTAAAAAACTGAAGTTTAAATGAAATCCAGGGTTTTATTTAATAATAGAGTTAGATATACAAAATTTCCTCTATATTTTATCACTCATTATCACTTACTCACTTTCTTCATCTGTTAGACCAGAACTGTAGTCTTTGGCATCAGAATCTGGAATAGCTTTCTTCTGAAAGTTCTTTCAAATGATTGTGTGAAAAGTCTATGTTTCTTTGCCTAGTTAAATCACATTCTATAAAAGACTAATTAATTAAGTCTTTGGAAACTTTTCTCAAGCTGCCTTTACCCAGAGAGCTATCATAAGGTACGAAGCAGATTGACGTTTACCAGACTTAGCGAATTCCTGTTCTCCATTGCTTAGCCAATAAATAGCCACTCTATAAATGCTTTATTTCAGCTTTGTAAGTCTTATTCCAATACACATCCATGGGTTGTAACAATGGGATCAAGCTTCCTTGTATTATTACTAGATCTGTTTCATAATGTTATTTAAAATTTAATTTAAAAGTTGTTTTAGCTAAGGCGAATTTGCATTGTTTATTACCAAGACCAGGGATGAAATAATACATCATTTTGCTCGCCAGTGGTGAGTGGATTTTCTGGCACGGGAAGTGCATTTTTAGTTTTTGAAAAACTGTAGGCAATAGAGACATTATTAAAAACACTTTTTTAATTTAGATATTTTAACTTTCTAAATTATTACAGTGTAAATGTGGTACTAAGTTCTATCTTATATTAAGCTTACCTCTGTTGCATATATTTCTTAATATTATAGAAAAAAAGAATTATGAAAATGCATTGTATTAATAATAGTTTTATCTGTAATCGTGTGTGATTTTGTCATAACTATTTTCAACTGTGTGTGTGTGTTGCATCTTGCGAGTTGGTGAATAAATCCTTGGCTGGTAAGCCTTTTGAAAAATTCCCCACTCCTGACCAAGTCTCATTTTGGTATAAAAAAAAAAAACAATTTTGGTGAGTGCCCTAAACTTTTTGCTTATATGTATTCATCAAGTCACTATTCATTGATCCTTTCATGGACACAGTGACTACAACTTTGTTTAAGAAATCTGACTTTAGAATATTTTTTAAGCTTTTAAAAATTATCATTGCTTTCAGCTTTGTTACATCGGCCATTACGCACAATTCAACTGTGTATCGTAATTTTTCCTTACTAGTCGTTCTGCATAATACAGATTTTATGCCTTTAAAGTCATAAGTTTTTTGCTGCATTGGTCAAACCACATAGATGTTTCGTCCATGTAACCAATGCAACTTATATTCACATTGTTAGCAATATCTTAACTAAAAAAAGCTTCACACAATTTCTGTGCAATATCTGGAATTTTTTGGCCTATACTTGTTACTGATCTGCTCACAATGTTATGCCTATTAAGAAATCTTTCAAGCCAGCCATTCAATGCTTTTAAATAACAGTCTCATCATTTTCATTGTTTTTCAGAATTTTTTCTGCTTGTGATTTTATTTGGAAAGATGTAATTGCTCAATGATTCTTTCTTTCCTCTTGAATCCAGTTAATAAGTGTACTTTCCATGTCTAAGAATTTTTAGTCCTTTTCTAATGGAACATAGTGCCTTTTGTTTATTTCCACATCTCGATTCGTAACACTTAGTTTTTCCCTTTGTTTATTCCAATCTTGAATAAGAGTGGGGAATATAGAAGATTTTAGAAGTTGCACTGATATTGCCATTTAGTTCGTCTAACTTCCAATTTAAAAACAATTGTATAACTTCATGAATGTGTGCTCTCCCCATTTCAAACATTTAAAAAAAAAAAAAAAAAAAAAAAAAATTATTTAAGAAATAATGTATGTAAAGTTATTTAAATGTTTTCATATATGAAGCAATACTGTGTAGATATATGTGATCAGTTGTGCAGGGGCATATTGAAAATAAAAAGTTCTTTCTGGGCAGCCAGTTATCAGTATGTTAATTAATAAATATTACTTTTCTAATAACAATGGTAGGATTTGTATTGAAAAAAAGTGTTGTTGATATAATTTTATTTTATACACTGGAATTTTTTTTCCATATTATGTGTTCTATGTCCTTTCTATTTCAAGAAGTTTAGTAGTGTTTTTTTATTATTTTTAGTTGAAGAAGAGCTTTCAACAAATGGTGGCTTTCTAGTGCAACGTATCAGACTGTATGATGAAGTTGAAAATACTGGATCTGCTGGTGGTGTTTTAGATGATGATCTAATTCAGTATTATCAATTTTTAGCCGATAAAGGGGATGTTCAAGCACAAGTATTTACTTATTTGCTTAATTCTACTTACAATCTCTCTCTCCTGTTTTATCTAACTTATTTTTTGTATGTATGAAACTTTGTAATTGATTTTTCACAAAATTCTTGAAGTTTTTCTAATCCTGTTTAATTTAAAGAAACTAATTTATCTTACATTTTCCATATTTAAATCTAAAATAAAATCTTTCTAGTCTAAATTACCTTGGAAAAAGAAAGTCTGTTTATGTTTATAATAACATACGTTTAATTTTATTAAAGGTATTACATTTATGCTGCTTGTCTTGTCTATAAACAAATAATGTTAGATTCTATGAAATTATTTTAATTACTTTTTTCTTTCTCAATTCATAAATTAAACAATTATGTCTGAAAAAAAAAAAAAAAAAAAAAAAAAAAAAACACACATTTTAATAATAATAATAAAAAAAATATTAAAATGAAAAATTTGGTTTTTGTTTTAATTTACTTTTTATTTTACTTTGTAATAGCTTGTTTTTAATATTTCTAATTCTTGTGAGTATATTAACTTAAAGGATTGTGGTAAAAAGTAACTTAAGATTTTTTTTCAATGATAGAACATGATAATTTTGATTATTTTTAATACTGTTCATTGCTAAGTTGTATTTTACTTTCAGGTTGGCTTAGGACAGTTACATTATCAAGGTGGACGTGGAGTTGAACAAGATCATGCTGTAAGAATCTGTATTTTTATTGTAACATTTCTCTTACCTTTATTATTCTTTGTAATTTAACAGCCCCTAATAATCACTTCTTTGGATATATCTATAATTTTACACGCTGCTTAAAATAAATATTTTTCTTAAAAAACATCAATACCATGTATGACATATAAATACAAGAAAAATTTACAAAAAACAAAACAACAACAAAAAAGAAACCTAGTTGGATGTGCCAATCCCAAAACTTCTCATACGTACATTTTAATATTTCAAAATTTAGTGACACACGTTAATGTGTTAATATTATTAATTCAATACTATACCAACTATGATTTGCATCTTAAATTTCTGCTTCTGTCAATTGGAATAAAAACAAATTTCCGTATCTGCATGAGCCGATTAACAGTAGAACAGTAGTCAGATTTTTTTTCAAATTCAGGAAGGATCTACTTACCATACTCCAATAAAATCATACACGAAAAATTTAGTTCAGTTTTATGCGTAACATCAGACACTTTTGATGGTAAAATTATAAAAATGGCACAGACATCGCGATTATAGCGCCTCCTTCCAGCAGATTTTTTTCAAATTCAGGTAGGGTCTGCTATCGTCAAACACTTATACAAAAAATTTCATTCAATTCTATGCATAACTTCATACACTTTTCTGTGGTAAAATATTGAAAAGAGCTCAAAAATCGCTATTGTAGCGCTCCCTTCTGGCAGAATTTTTTCAAATTGAGAGAGGACAAACTAGTTATAGCCCAAACATTTACACAAAAAATTTCGTTCAATTCTATGCATAACTTCATACATTTTTAGTTGGTACAATCTTGAAAATGGCACAAAAATCGTTATTGCAGTGCTCCCTTCCAACGAATTTTTTTCCAATTCAGGGAGGACCAACTAGACATAGCCATACACTTACACAAAAAATTTGGTTCAATTCGATGCATAACTTCATACACTTTTAGTCGGTACAATATTGAAAATGGCACAAAAATTGTTATTGCAGCGCTCTTTTCTGGCAAAATATTTCATAATTGAAGGAGAACCTACTTGCTACAGCCAAAAACATTCACAAAAAATTTGGTTCAATTTTATGCATATCTTCATGCACCTTTTGATGGAAGAATGGCAACATACAGACACACAGATAGATAGACATTTTGTAAAACATGTTTTTTGGAATCTTTGATTCCTAAAATGTGTAAATCCATCGGAAACCGGAAGTAAAAAAAAAAATTTCTATTGCAATACTTTCTTCTATTGAAGATAGAAGAAAGTAAAAAATAAATGTCAGTATCATTTTTCAAAAACTTGTATGTCAAAAATGCTTTATCTAAGTTTCTTTTATCGCATTTAATTATTTTTAAGAAATTACATAAATTTATTATTAGATTAAATATTTTAAATGTTAACGTCTTTTACTAGGAAATGAAATTATTATAATAAAATGTAGTTTAAAAAGCACTCTCAGATACATTAGAAACCTAAATTAGCACAGTTATTGTCAATTGCAAACATAATTTCAGTGAGACAGTGAGTATTAAGTAGGGTAATGCGGGCAGAGCCTCCTGAGGAGATGCGCATTCATTTTTTAAAGAATTTTAACAGAAAACAGCTTAAGAATGTAAACTTATGGAATCATATTTAATATAACAATTCTTTTAGATAATTTCTGAATCTTTGAGTCAACTTCAAAGCTTAAAAATATAAATAGTCTAACATTATTATATTGATGATTGATAGATGTCAATACTATTAATGCTCATTTATGTCGGTTTGTTTGTTGTTGGTGTACAGATTTTTGTACTAGGATAAACTTTTTTCATAAGGGGGGGGGGGGGGGCTAGAAAGCCGCAAAAGGTATTTTAAAAAAGGGTAAATTTTTGGGGCTCTTCGAGTTTCCAGTCTCAACAAAATCTGGAAGTAATTAGCAAAGAAATTCATTAAAACCTCTATTTTTAAACTTAATTCCGTTTCAAAACCACAGGACTTTATCCACACAGAATTGAAAGTAGGTGTGGATTTAACGGAATTTATATAGTGGCGATTTCTTCAAGAACTATTGCTTCCATTCTAGAAACACCATGAATTTGCAAATAACACGACAGAGTGCCAAATGAAATAAGCTTTCCAAAATTATAAACAATATTTTTAAGTTCTTAATAAAAACTCAAAAATTCCTTAATCGATTAAAAATTCATTTATTTTCATGATTTGATTGGCGACTCAAGTCTGGCATATGTTGTCAAAGTTTTCTGCAGTGGACAAGAAGTTTCCGTGGCAAGGGTCTACTAGATTTTTTAGCTGTCTGTAACTTTTTTTCTGTGTATTGCAGAAACTCGAAACATTCACAGCTGTTAAAATTGTTAATTGGCAGGTTAAAAATTGACTCAGAATTTTTAAATGGGACCAACATGTTTTTAAATTTAAATTTTTGAGTTTGGAATTTTTTGGCGTCTGATGTACATTTTCATTCTATTTAAGAATATGTCTTTATTTTTTCCGTCGGATGGTAACTTTTAGATTTATGAAAATACAGTTTATAATTCATAACAGGTATGTGTTTTTGAAAACTAAATATCCCATTGCTTTAAAACTTTGATATTGTTTATAGCACATAATGAAAAAAAAAAACATATATGTATGTATATAAATTTACAGTTAGTGGATTTTTAGTGGGGAGAAGTAGGGGAGTTTCTCTTTTTTCTTCAGATAAGCTGTTTATTGCATTTTGAATGCATTTTTTCACTGAGCGTTCATATAAATGTTATTTCTTATCATAGCAAACGTGGTAGCGTTTGGTATAATATGTTTAAGAAATAGAAAGTGCAAACAACTTTCTAAAATTTCTGGAGAACCAGTTGAGATACGGCAGTGAAATTTTTTTTAAAAGATAGAACTCGACGAGACGAATAAAATGATATCATTCAAAAAATTACTGCAGCTTAGAATAGTGTTTTATTTAATTTTTAATGAAAAAATGAAAGCAAAAAATTCAACTAAGTCTAGTTAACGTTTCCGTGGATGGATTAACTTCGTTTTTTATTTATTTAAATCCTCATGGTAAAACTTAGAACAGTTTTTTTTTATCTTTGTATGTTTCGGTCGCTGAGAAAATCGAATTTTTGTCTGAAATTTCCAGCTGAACATAGCCTTTTTCTTATATTTGTTTCTTCTTGTAATTGTTGCACGTAAGTTTAAATGAACATAAAAATTGCTATGTATGTAACATAAATAAATAGATTAGATAAATCACGTGAAAAAGTACTTATTTGTTGTTATTTTCATGTATCATATTCACTATCAATTTTGACGAGCGAAGTGAAATATTTTTTTTTATTTATTAATTTCTCATTTATTTAAGTTAAAAGCCACCTCTGGCAAAAAGTTTAGTCTCTCTTAAATTTATGCTAGCTACTGTAACATGATACTTTTATTCATAATTTCATTTACTTGCTTATCTGAAGGTCCATAGGATGAAATCAACAAATTTAGTCGATCAGGGCAAGATTTTGCGGAAAAGTTCATTATCCTGTTCTGGTTGGTGTGTTTGACGAATAAATCAAAAATGGCACCGAAAGACCGAATAGCAAATGTTTTTAACTGCTAAAGCGATGTAACCGTGTTTTTCCATCACGTAATATTTTATTTCAAAGACTTATTTAACACAAGATTGACATTAATATTGTTATTTTTTTTAATTGTACAAGACAAAAAGATATGTAAAGTTATTAAGTACAAACGTTCATACCAATACTTTTCACAGTTATTATTTTATGAATAATTAGACATGAATGGAAAAATCTACAGGACAATTAAAAGATAAGCGTAAAAATATGGTTTTACATTTATTTGAGCCTTTGAGATGTAAGGTAAAGGCGTACCGGTAAGAAATCCGGTTTGGCGCGACACAAGAGCGGTGAGTCGGGCGCTCCATGATGATTCGGATGTGAGAATGTGTCAGCTTTTTTTTTGTTGAAGGTACGTTAAATTATTCTAGGTTAATTAGATTATTACTTATTTTATTAATGTCTGATTAATACAAATCTGTTTGCTAAAGCTTGGTGCTATTTTGGCTTCAAAAAGGAAGGGTATGATGCCAAAATATATAAATAGCTTTGAAAACAAACCTGATGAACTTTAATTTTTGTTTTCGTACGTCGAAAATCTCGTTTTGGAATACCAGTTACATACTGGGTGTCCCAAAGATGACTGATGGATATTAAAATTCAATAACTTGCAAACGGTGACAGCTATTTAAAAAAATTTTGCAGGAGGGTTATGTATAATGTCAGGAGTTTTTTACCGTAACTTTTTATTTTAGTTCGAATTTCAAACAATAGATGGCGCTGATAGCGATTGAAGGCCAGGTGATCAGTGTTGAGTGAGGTCTGTTTCGGCGTCGACCTGGGCTTCAATTGCTGTCAGCACCATCTATTGGTTGAAATTCGAACTAAAATCAAAAGTTACGGTAAAAAAAACTCCTGACATTGTACATAACCCTCTTGCAAAAATTTTTTAAATAGCTGTCACCGTTTGCAAGTTATTGAATTTTAAAATCCATCAGTCATTTTTGGGACACCCGGTATATATTTTTTGAAAGGTAATAACAATAAATAAAAAAAGGTTTGTTTAATAGAACAAAACAATTTATATATTTAAAAAAAAAAAAGAAAAAATTATTTATTAAAAAGTAAAGAACGACATCCGGGTTGGCATATCAAGCAAAATAACGACACTCTGAATTCAGTTAAATACTCCGATGCGCATATGACATTGGCGTCAGAAAAAAAATTTGCCAACATGGTGCGTATATGACATCTGTGCCAAAAATGCATACCTATTTTATTTACATTATGTACAGTGCTACTTAATTATCAGGTCGACCAATTTCACCCATTTATAGAAATCGCCAAACTATTCGCCAAATTACTCAAAAGGAAAAATGTTGCCATTAAAAAATTTTAAGTTTAGAAAATTAATGAATTTAGGTTAAAAAAATAAAAGTCATTAACGAAAAGGATTACTTTAATGATGACGTTTAGTTATGACGTCGAGACGTACCAAATATAAAATTTGACTTATTCAGGTGATTTCAAACAAAAGAATACTAATAAAAGTTTTCATATTTTAATGCAGAATTTATCAAATCAAACCATAAAGAGATATTTGTAAGATATCCCATATGTGAATAACATTGAAGTATTTTAAATGTAATATTAGAATTATTAAAGAGCATAAAAAATATGGTACTTACGTATTAACGCCACCGCAGCAGAACTTGCGCTAATGTGCCAATAAAGAGCAATCTTGATCGCACACGTACAAAAAAAAAAACTGGCATCAAAAATAGGCTAAAAAAGTACTAAAGTACTAAAAATGATGTCAAAATGAGCAAAAAAAAAAAAAAAAAAAAAAAAAAAAACACTAAAAAGGTACGAACAACAGGATCACTCTTTATTGCCGCATTAGCACAACTTCTACTGCGGTGGCATTAATACGAAGGTACCAAAAATATCAATGTTAGCAGAAATTTGTAAGGAGTTAAATGCTTTTTATTTAACCAAATAATGTCGGCGGATACAACCATAAAGTAACTTTAATAAATTATATATTATATTTTTCTCAATTAATATCAAGAGCTATTCGCTTATTGGCATAAAATTTATATTAAATAACAAAAGACCAAATAAATTAGTCAAACATTAATAAAAATATAAATAAATCATCGAATTTAAAATCATTTGATCACTTAACAAACAAGTGTAGCGGGTTTAATGTCAAGGAAGTGTAACATTTATGTTCATCCATTATTGGCATATAATCTTACAGTTTGTCTATCGTTCTTTGGTCGACGGGATAAATTAAGTAGTTATATATTTACTTATAGTATTTTTAATAAAATGAAAGAAAAACGTGCAAGTTAAATGTATCGGATATATGTATTTTTAATTTATGTGTTTTTTAATGAAAGTCATGTATTTTAAATAAAGTAGTGACAGCTTTATATTTAAAATGAAATTATGGCGAAGGAAACCTATTTGGCGATTGTTTCGAGTAGCTAAAATAAAAGTAGGAAAATAGCCGTCGGGCATATAAAAAAATATAACAATCAGATGGGAGCTGTTGATGACAGTCACAAGACTTATGCTGGTATTTATATAGGTACTATAGCAAAATTTGCAACATCTCTGGTGTTAAACTAGGACTCTCGAGGTAAGGCTGCTCAGCAGTGGGTAGAGAGTTCAAATCCCGTCGGATGTAAGTTCGTTTTGTTTAGAAATGCTTTTGTGTTAAATTATTATTCCTTCGGGAATATTCTTATGTTAATTGTTATTCAATTTCTAGAATTTTTCTGGTTGTGAATGTTTCATTTGAGAAATTACCTTGAATGTATTTAATTAGTATGGCTTTTAATTCTTTTAATAAAGTTCTGTACTTTTTTCGTTCAAATCCATGGTTTATTTTTCATATCATGCATTTTATATAGCAATGCAATGACTTTTATAATTATTCTGATGCATCAAAATTTTATGCTGTTGTTATCATTTTATAAGTTTTGACAGCAGCAATTATTTTTCTTTTTAAGATATTAGAAAATCTTCAGTTTTTATCAAAAAATTAAATGACTAGTATTAAAAAATGCTCTGACGAGCACCAAAAAAGGTTAATATGTTTTTAAGTATGAAAAAGGATTTGACAAGTGCTTCTGTTAATTACTGAGCATGAGGAAGGACAAGGGATTCCTTCTTGGCTACAACTCACTTCAATGCCAACTTTGAAAAAATCATATTTGCGCTTTTTCCATATAAAAGAAATTTGCGGTTCTTTAGTAGAACTTCCCACCGAGCTTTAGATGTTAACCAGGAGTGTAGTCGTAAAAATAACATAGGATATATGCTCTAAGCAGAGGGATACCCTAGAATGTGTATACTATAAGCTTTCTTGAGAAACAGATGGTATATGGTGTTCTATTAAAAAGTCCAGAAGGTGTACGACATATAACCTGCACTACATCCCTGATGTTAACTGCACAGTTCACTCTGCACTATACTACAAATCAATTTTCTGTGCAATTATACACTTAGAGCATGCTTGGTGCAGTGCATGAATGTGATACCTGCAGGAACTAGGTTTTTGGCACTATGTCGTCTTCCCTTACATTTATGTCTAACTAGCAGTTACCCGTGACTTCATTTACATAACATTTAAAGAAGATTTAATTGATCAATCAAGCAAAAAATTTCGATGATGAAAAGCATGTGTAATTAACTTTTTATCGCGAATTTATGGTAAAAAAACTTTTGATAATCCCTTGCTAATTTGTTTGCTGGTCAAAATTTTCCTTTCAGCGATTAATACTAATAGATAGAAACATTCTTGAATTCTTTTGTTCAGCCCTGTAGTTTTCCAAGTGCCTTTAATACACGAAAGTATCTTTCTAAAATTTATTTCAAACAAAAATATTTCTTATTACTACCTAAATTACATTTTCAGAAATTATCATCCGAAGACAACCTTGTATCCAGTTCTTTGCGGCACCCTGTTTATCATTTTATATATATACTACAAACATTTCTTAGTTTACTAAATGCAGTTTAAAATAAAAATGCATATTTTATTTGAAAACCACCTTTAAGTAAATTACGCTCATATTCAGTAACCTTTCCGAGATCTTTTGTGTAACCCTGTATATCTAAATTTAACTATTTATACTATTACCATTTATACTCTCCATTTAATATGCATACATTTAGCGAAACTTAAAAGCACATATCATAATTCAAAATGCATTTCATCCATGCAACAGTCATCATCCATGATATACAGTACTTCGGATAGAATATACAGGGGTTGGACAAAAATATGGAAACACCTTTGAGAAATGCATGTTTGAAAAGAAAGATTGATTATAATGAACTATGTTGATGGCACTGGAATTTTCGCCTACTGACGCCACCTATACAACTTCGTAAAATCGCTGCAGCGTTCACTCGTTGTTGGAACACTGTTATGTGAGATTATCATTGCATTATATCAGAGTTAACAAACTTCGAACGTGGACAAATTGTTGGCGCGCGTATGGTGGGTGCTTCCGTAAGCAAGGTAGCCGAGGTTTTTAGTGTTTCAAGAGGTGCTGTGTCGAAGATTTATCCCGCATATTTGAAATGCGGAAAAAACATCATCCGCTAAATCACAGCGCGGACGAAAGTGTGTGCTGAGTGATCGTGACAGACTATCATTAAGGAGGATTATCGCGAAAAATAAGCAGTCCACAGCTGCAAAAGTTACTGCTGAAATGAATTTCGTGTTACCAAATCCTGTGAGTACCAAAAGAATTAGAAGGGAGCTTCATAAATAGGGAATTGCTGGCCGTGTTGCAATTGAAAAGCCATCCATCAGTAATGCTAATGCTTGTAACAGGAAAAAGTGGTGTTTAAGTCATAAAGCCTGGACTATAGAGCAGTGGAAGAGCGTAATATGGTCTGATGAGTCTTTTTTCGCATTGTTACCCACTTCTGGCGGAGTTTACGCCTGGAGAACGCCATCTCAAGCCTATAATACAGACTGCTTGTTGCCAAGAGTGAACATAGCGGGGGTTTGGTGATGGTTTGGGCAGCCATATTGTGGTTCTCTTCTGGCCCCATGATAACTCTGTAAGGGCGTATTACTGCTCAGACTTATGTGAACATTTTGGCCGATCAAGTCCATCCAGTGGTACAAGTTTTGTTCTCCAATGATGATGGTATCTTCCAAGACGACAACGTCCCCGTTCACACAACTCACCTTGTCCATGACTGGTTTTCTGAGCACAAAGATGAATTTTCGCATCTCTCCAGCCCAACAAAGTCATCAGACTTGAATATTATCGAACCTTTGTGGTCTACATTGGAGTGGAGTGTGCGTTCTTGCTATCCACCGCCAACATCGTTATCTGAACTTGCCACTGTTTTGCAGGAATAATGGTACAATATTCTCTTGACAAACATTCAGAAACTGTATTTATCCATTCCGAGAAGACTGCAAGCTGTTTTGAATAACAACGGGTACCGTACACAATACTAGGCAAGGAAACGTGTTTTTTTAAAGGTGTTTCCATATTTTTGTCCAACCCCTGTATAATATTTGAAATCTTTTGTGTGTCCCTGTAAATGCTATGCACTTCGTATTATGCATGAAATAACTTACATTAAGCCTCAGCAACATATATCAATTTGATTATACATGAAATCGTTTACCATAATTAAAATATGTCGGAAACTGTTCCTCCCTTTATTCCTATGCAATGGAATTCTTCTGTCTGACCCTGTAAATGAATAGTAAGTGCCCTTTTCACTACATACTTTACAAAATGCATATTTTAGTGCACTTTGTAAATGCATATAAATTTGAATATGTTCTACAGGCTCTAACATCGTTAAATTTAATTAAAACGATTTTCCCCCATAATGCCGTAATATAAGGAAATTTTTTGACTATTCCTGTAAATAAACTAATCATGGTAGAAACTTTATTTTCAATAGGTATTCGTGCTAGGTAAACGTTAAGAACCTCCAAAAATTTCATGGAAATCGGAGTATATTTACAAAAGTTAGAGAAAGCGACCAGACAGACAGACAAACCGAAAGCATAATAACTTTTCAACTTTGTTCGAAAGTGTTAAAAAATCGAGCCAAAAATATATTAATCAGTGATGTTATTTTCCACCTTTTCCCCACAAAAAATTTCTTCCATTGATAATTATGAGTTTTGAATAAAAATATTCATTTGTATGTAACTTATAACTTATTAATTAGTATTGTAAAAAATATTTCTGATTCATTTTAAATATGACGTCATTATTTATCTCGCTCCATTAGCTACTGATATTCATACCCCTTGTATTTTTAACGACTGCTATAAAGTACCTGTTTTATTTCAACTATGACGTCACATTTTCATGAGTGAACCATTTTATTAAAAATATAATTCTTTTTCATTCTTTTTACTTTTAATTTATGTCACCATATTTTACACAAAAATTCCCATTAACTAAACAAATATCCTCGTTAAATGTATTATAAAAAATACACCTTTTATTTTTATTTCAAACATGACGTCATATTTATTTTCTTTTAAATTATTTTATTATAGTTTTTCGCGTGGAAGTTTTCTATTAAAAATTCATTGCCGCTGAAAAATTATTATTCCAATTTTTTATTTTCTTGGCAACAGGAAAGGAAAATGGTTAAATTTTATCTGAAAAATGCCTATTGATTTTGTATGAAAAATAATTACATTTTGAATTATTAAGGAAAATATTTGAATAAAATAAATAAAAATTACCCTATATTTTAATCCGGACTTCTAACTTTACGTCTGCAAAATTTCAAAGCAATCGGTTCAGTAGTTACGGCGTGAAAGCGGAACAAACAAACAAACTCACTTTCCGATTTATAATATTAGTAAGGATTAAGCTGTATCTTTAGTGGTTATGTCTTTACACTATACATTTTTACAGTAACTGCGACTGATTTGTTTTCATGGAAAAAGCACAAATATGATTTTTTCAAAGTTGGCATTGAAGTGAGTTGTAGCCAAGAAGGAATCCCTTTCCTTCCTCATGCTCAGTAATTAACAGAAGCACTTGTCAAATCTTTTTTCATACTTAAAAACATATTAACCTTTTTTGGTGCTCGTCAGAGCATTTTTTAATACTAGTTATTTAATAGCTTATAAAGTGGGAAATTCAGGGCAGGATAAGGTCGTCTGGGGAGAGCAATTTTCTAAATTTTGACTACTCCCTTCATATGACACATTTTTAGATAGGTTTGTGAATACTTATTCATATTATGCACATCTAGCGTCCTTCCTAGTATTTACAGCTGGGGATTGCACTTTTCGATTTTTGTTTTTTACAAGAATTTAAAGTGCATGAGCAACTCGTATTGCTATACAATGCAAGCAGTGGGGACATGTTTTGAGGTTTTTAACTTAGTTTTTTTACCATTAAGCAGTGCGTGCATTGTAACACATGGTATAAATGTAAAAAAAAAGTATGTTGCATCAAATACCATAATTTTTTAATAGTAATTTTTGTAAAAAGCATAAATTCTTGCTTGAAATCGCCACCACCACGACTAATGTATCTATGGATAGGTTGTTTAAAGGAGTTTCGTTTGAATGCAGTTTTGTTAAGAATATAGTGCCTTACCTGCCAGTGTGTGCACAGCAAGCCTGCTATATGGTGTCATAGGCAGTGAAGACAGAGTTCGAGGTTTGTTTGCTTTGAAATTTGATATAAAAAAAGGAGGGGAATGCTGTCAGGCAAAGCCAGCAGTATTGTATGAATTGTGATCAGAATCAGAAATGTCGTGCAAAACTGATGTTGAGGCCCTTAATCTGAAAATTTTGTAGCTATTATAGTCTTCATTATGGTTTAAAAGAAAAAAATCTTTTCCTTTTTAGAGAGCTCTGAATTACTTCATGCAAGCAGCTGATGCTGGAAATGCAAATGCTATGGCTTTCCTTGGTAAAGTAAGTATTTCAAATTACTTTGATATAAGTGTTTTTAGAAGTGTAATATTTTTTTTTTCAGTAGTTTTTTAAAAGTTTTTCAGGAATTTTAATTGTGTTTTTTTATTTAAAATGTATCAACTTTTTATGATATAGTGCTTCTATGAAATTTTTTTTTTTCTTCTTCATCTTGTAATAGGAAAGGTAGAGTATTCTCTCTTTAATGTGTTACAGTGGAATTTCCCTTTCATGAAGTTTATTTAATAGACTTTTTTTTTTATTGAACCTTGATTTTAGGCAACATTAACATGCAAATAATTCTTTGTATTACAAAAAATATATTTGGTGTAACAAAATTTTCACTTTTGTGCATTTAAATGGAAAGGTTGCTTTCACAATGAATATATGAATTTATTTCTGTGGATTATTTAAAAATGAAGTTATTTATTCATTTAATCATTTCCATACTTGTTGGTGCTATACAAAACAATTTTTTTCACACTAAGATAAACACTTGTTATCGCGACACTTTCTCAAATAGACACTTTGAATTGACAGTGATGGGAAACCTTCGATACAATAAGAAGGGAGATTCCAGTTTCATGAAAAAGTTACAGATGAATTGTTTGAATGTGCAGAAATCTGAAAGAACAGCATAATTTATTTTTATAAGAAACTTGTACAAAGTAATGTTACAAATTTTTGTAATGTTAAAGATCTGCAATACTAAGAGAGAAAAAAAGAAAAGACACACTATGTGTTAGGATGTATGTTAGGCAATGTTTCATTTTCAAAAATTCCTATTATTATTTTAAAGAAAAAATTAATTAATAAATAGCCATTTCAAAAACATAATCTTAAATCGCAATAATTCAATTAATATTTTTCTAAATTATTTTAAAATCAGTTATACACTCTTCAAATTATATTAATTAGTCTGTATTTTAAATATAATTTATTTTAACATAATCGCTCACCTTTTTGAACTATTAGTTCGCAATTTATGCAATTTTGAAAATAAAGACAGTCTCAGTATTTTAAATAACGTCGGCCAAGTTTTTTTAAATAATCGATCGCCATCTTTCTTTTTCGATGCTTATTCCCGGCTAAGCATGATTCAGCATTGATGGAAATGTTCCAGTAATTTCTACAAGCTTTGATCGGACGAATTGCATGCCAAAATAGAGGAATCCCCTTTGGAGAAACATCGAAAAGGTCGCTGTGATTGGCTATCCATACGACGCGTAAGGGAGCGCTGAATTTATGAGAAGTTCTGAGCCAGATTCACCAGAGAACTCGAGAGAGATTGACCAGGGGATGCATGAGAGAAAGTCGTGTATCGGGCTCTCGGCCTTTTTTGGCCGGGGGTGAGAAAATTGGCAGTAGCTGTGGCAGCAGGACATTGTTTTCTTCTGCAGAAAAATTCTTGAAATTATCTTCATTTTCATATTTTATCTTCATATATATCATCGTAAATCATCTTACACATCCTAATAACATCTCCAGCCTCGCTGTTGTATACGTCTTCACAAATTCAAGAGACCAATGTTGGCGCATTTTCCCTTCAATGTCTGAATTGTCCTGTCATCTAAGATGGTATTGAAATATCTACTCTCCTGTTGTCAAGATAAGTCTCCGGCTCAATAGCGTCCTTCCCGAAATATCATCGAAATCGTCGCCGTAAATTTAGGGTTGAATCTTCTCCGGCTCAACGAATACCTTCCTGAGACGTCATCGAACACCTTGGAGTCTTGGGCCATGCAGAACTGTAGGAACGTCATCGAGGTGCATCTTATAACCAGAGGACAATACTAAGTGAACTTTAAAATCAATAAGTGTAAAATCTTTCATCTACCATAATCAATCCTTCCGTGCTAATACGTCACATCATGTAAGAAATTGAGTTGCATTATTAATGCTGAGTTACATCTGTGGCCACAGAAAACAATAGTTGAATATTAACCACTTCACCGGCTGCCCCGAGATAAGTCGGGGGTAAAAGCACTGTTTCCCCATACCCTTCGCCGGTGAAGTGGTTAAGAAAAAATAAAAAAAAGGTATTTTCTTGTGATATTTTCGCCCTCTTATTGCACAACCATTTTGGGGTGAGTCTTTTTTCTTTTCTTTTTTATTTTTAGGATCTTCATAATAATTCTTAAACGTTTAACGCAATGTACTCTTCTATACGATGCATGCTGCTGGCTGTGTTTGGAGAATGTGCTTTTTGGTAATACTGTTTTTGAGCAGACTTAGTTTCTTTAATAAGTTTGCTGCTTAAGTATTGTTTGGATCGCGGTTCCCCAAACATAGCTTAGCACTATGCATCTATTTTTATCTCTCTTAATTATGTGTTTCTTTAGACATTATTCTAAATAAATTTTTCTTATTCTAAATAAATTTTTCTCATACGGCTGCATCTTAATAAAAAAAATACTGTCTGAATAAAAATACATTTTTCCAATATTTCCATTTTGCATGTATTTTTCATTTTATAGGTATATTATTATATAAATTTCATGAATTTAAGTTGATTTCTATTTAACAAATTTTCTTTATAATGAAGTATTTAGATACAGGAATGAGATTTCATTAAGTGGATGTTTCACTTAATTTAAAATAAAAGTCATGATTTTTGTTTCTTCTCTCCAACACAAAATTTTTTTTGTTGAATTGTAATATCATTAACACTATAAGGTTTTTTAAAATTTTCTTTAACGTTGATTTTTGGACACATAAAGTGGTATTTGTGGTTCAGTTTGTCGCATAAATTTATTCAAGCTGATGCTGGAAATTTAGGATACATCACAAATGCTTGATTTAAAAGACAAAAAGTTAATAGAATGCTCAGATTTAAGAAGGTTTTGTCTAAAAAATGAAGAGGGATGGAATGAAACTTCACATGTTGTATGATTAATTAGGTTCAATGTATTCATAATTCTCCTTACTATAGTGTATAAAATTTTTCTCAAGCATTACTTTGCATATGATTTACTATATGGTGATGACTTATTTCTTTTCACATCTTAGTATATATTTTGCTTTCCTTTAAAATGATTTATTATTTAGGTACATTCAAATAAAAATGGAATTGCTTGATCATATTATGATATCTACAAATTAAAAAAATGAATCTTAAAAATTCTTTTAGTTAGTGAAATGCATTTATTGCAATGCTAATGCAAGAAGATAGTTATTGCTGTATAACCCTATTGTATTTTTTGTGATTTGTGCATAAGTTTATTTATTTATTTATTTTTTAAGAAGAAAAGGGATACAATTATTTTTAATAAGTTGTAAACAATAAACAAAATATTTACTAATGTGTGAAAGTGTGTTAGTGAATATTAGCATTAAACTTTCATTTTTATAATAAATTGTAATCTTTGAATTTTTCCAGTCATTATACTTTTATGTTGCAAAATGTTACAATACTCTGGTGCTGAATATAAAAGTTCTCGGGGTATTTTGTTCTATTTCCACAAATTTTATTTTAAACCTCTAAACACTTCTGGGGATTTTAACCAACATATCAATTTTATGCAGTAAATAATGGTTTCACTGTTATTTATGTATTTTACCTTTCCTTCTTTATAGATGTATTTGGAAGGTGGCAGTGTTGTTAAACAGAATAATGAAACAGCTTTGAAATATTTCACCTTGGCAGCTGAAAAGGTATTGATTTTTTTAAATGCTTACAGGGTGCCCCCACAGAAGTATTAAGTAGATAGAAGGATAACAAGCTATGGGATGAGCTCAGCCGCACGCAGAGGCAGTCGGGATACTATGACTGCTCCCTCGCCCGTTCCATGATGATGCAACTGCTTCAAAACATGGCAACCTTGGCGAAGGCGAAAAGTTAGCAGACGGTCTTGCCTGATCTTTGGTCGATTTTTGCATGTCATTCTGTCATTATCATCGTGACTCTCATCAAACTCGTTATATTTACGCTTTCGCTTTTAATTTCTTTTTAATTATCATGGCCTGCGTTTTTAAAGAGTGCAGCAGTTCAAAGCACAAGAAGAAGGAACCAGGATTGAAATCCCTTCCCCAGAAGATTTTATACTTTTTAATGAATAAAAGTGCAATTTCCCACCTGAGATAGTGGAAAATTCTATATTCTCACATAATTATTGTTGATTAAAGAGAGTTCACTATTCATTTATGGAACTTATTAAGTCCATTTGTCAGGTGATCAAATACCTCTAATTTTCAAAGGCACTCTACAAAATTAGCTGATATGCATTCTCTTTTAAATATTAAAAATTTAACTGATGACCTTAATAAAATTAATAAAATTTTAGATTTTGAAACTTATTTAAGAATATTCGATTGCTGTATTTAAGGATATAAACTTGCATATAAGGATATACTATTATTAGATATACTATTATTTAATTTTACTATTTTCTTTTTCTCTTTTTTCCCCCCACAATCATCCAAAGAAAAAGGGTATCTGGAAAATTTAAAGTCTGAAATCAAATGGAGGACAGCCCCCCCCCCCTCCCTCTGCTCTATATCTACAATCAGTGTTGAATTCAGACACTTTTCTCCAGGAGGGATTTCTGCGGCCCGAGGGGAGAGGAGGGCATTGCATATTTTTACCATTGAAAACCCAAAATCTTAAATTTTCTGGGGGGGGGGGGGGGATGACCCTCTGAATTCAACACTGTCTACAATTGGACATCCATTCAGATTAAATCTAATTCATACAATTGCATCTCTGTAATTTTGCACACACTTTTTTATTCACCTATTCCTCAAATAATTGTCTTGTTTGTATTACTAATAAAAATATAATATTTAACTGAAATATTTTTATTTTCTGCTCTGTTTGAATTATAAATCCTTTATAAAATTATCAGTTTTCTTTGGAAAATAATTTTAAATAATACAATCAATTTTTATTTGAGAATACTGATTGTAGGGGAGGGGAGGATGTCACGTCTGTATTTATTAGTTTCAATTTTATTAATAAAATTAAAAAAATAGATTTAAAGAGACTCTTAATTCGTTTTTCTATGAATTATTTGAGTGAAATGGACAGTAGGTTTTTATTGTAAAAAAAAATAAGCATATGAATAAACGTAATACGAATTGAAAATATTGAGCTAAATAATAGTTATAAAAGTAACCAATTATTGTTACTTTTAAAACAATTGCACTATGAAATTTTTATCTCCTGTACCCATCGCTAACTGTCAATAAAATAAGAACATACTGAGGGAGACATGTGCCGAAAAAGCGATAACTTCACCTAACTAGCATCCCTTTTATCGCCGATCCCCCCGCCCATACACGCAAAGGATCATGGGATTTGACTAATGCAGAGGTAATTCCGTGGCAACCAGCTAGCAGCAAAGATCCAATGCAATGTACGCTTGTTATCCTTCTATCTACTTAATACTTCTATGAATGCCTCTTCTTACACTGTTCTTAGTTAATTCCTGATATATTTTTAGTTACATTTCCAGTTTCAAAATTTTATCAATAAACAATTATCAATTTTCATTAATAGAAAATCGATTTACCTCAATGTATTTATTTTTAAAAAAATAGTTATAAAATTTATGTTTTTATATAGTTCCTGAATCATATAAGTTATATTTAGAAAACTTTTTCCATGCTCTAGCAGCAAAACTGTAAAAAGTCTAATTAAATAACAGCTAAGAAATATTTAGTTATTATGTCTTAAAATTTATGAATTTTCAGCATTTTCTGACCCTAAAAATAAGGGCTATTAGGGCTTGAGTGAAAGTTTTTTTGTTGGGCAGTTTCAAATTAAATTAAAACAATTGTATTTAATTTTAAATTTATAAACTGAATTATTATTTTTGTTTTGAGACTTTATGCCATGCAATCAAACTCTGGCTTACAGCATAGATGAAAACAGTTTCTAAATGAAAACTCTGTTATACATCTTACATTTAGTAAGTCATCTTTTTTCTCATATTGTTTGGATCTATGTAACCAGAGATAATGTGAAAATTTCTTTTATTTTTTGTCACAAAACCTAAAATAATATCAAAATAGCCAACTTTTTAAAAAATTCTGCTTTGCTACCAATTCTTTGGATCCTTGGAATCAGAAGTAATGCTGAAATTGTAATTTTTGTACCTTGCTAACCAAAATAGCATGAAATTGTAATTAATTATTTCTTCTTTTATATTTCATGTTTCAGTGTTTACTATTATTCACTAAAAGCAATAATCAAAATTTATTGAATTTTTAATGTCAAAATTTTAAATATTTATTATATAATTTATGATTTTTATTTAAAAGCTCTTAAGAACTATTTTATAAGTTTTTTTTTTTTTTTTTTTTTTTTTTTTTTTTAATGATTTCATTTCAATTGTTTTTAATGCAATGCAATGTAAAATAGAATTTTGAAACCACCATGCCTTATTATTAATGGTCCGCTTTGACTTGTTTGGATAGATATAGTTATTTGAATTCTAATTTTGAAAGCTCTTTAAGCAATTTATTATAAATTTTGAGCATAATTAATTTAATCATACATCTAAAATATATCATCTAATTATTATTGCTTTCTTCATCCCGATTCCAACACTTCATTACAACATCACATATTTTAAGTTCAAACAGTAAAATAAGATTTTAAAAAGAGTGGTAGTAATTAGACAATAGGAATAAAAATAATCAACAGGTAACATAATTACACTAGGGGCCTTCGCCTGCTACGTTGGTCGGTTTATCTAAAGAAAACTTGAAGAACACGAAATATCAATTTAAATTCTATTATATTTGAAAGAGTGTATCCTCGTACTTGAAACTATTTTTTCCTATTGACTGTAATATGATGGAATACTTTTGATTGTGCCTGTTAATTAACTATACATCCGATTTTCATAAATTTTTAATTTATTTGACAAAATTATGCAACAATTATATATTTTAAATCTCAAACAATATGGTTGGGTAGTTTTTGCTCTATTATATGTGGACAAACAGACAGATGGATGGACGGAAAGACTGAACGATGACGATAATTTGTGGTAATTCTGTACAACGTATATCAATTTAATAAAATATTAAATAGTTTAATACTATTAAGATGTGTACCAAACAATGTCTCAATATGTAATTATGCAATGGAATACTTTTGTGTGGCCTTGTAAAATTAATAACAATTATCCTTTGTACCACTGATTGTACAGAATGTATATTATAGTATATACTTCATAGATGCATATCAACTTTATTATGTTTGAAAGAGTGTAAGACCATTAAAATGCACTTGAAACTTTTCCTACATTGACTGTAATGTATTGGAATCCTTTAAATTGTCCCTGCAATTGAACTATGCATCTGATTTTCATAAAATTTGAAATGACTCGACAAAATTATCTAATAGTTATATATTTTAAGTTTCAAATGATTCGGTTGGGTAGTTTTTGATTTGTTATATGTGGACAGACAGACATACAAATGGGCAACTCGGTATCCCAGGATTTTTGCCCTTCGATTAAAAACAAACGCGATGTTTCTCCATTTCTGGGATCGGGAGAGATAGCGCCCCTCACCTACATACATACAGTCAGATTTTAATAGTGTAGATTAACATTCCCAGAGTCTGAGTTAGTTTGTAATTTTTCCTACTGATTTCACAGTACTAAAATAGTTATTTTTCTATTTTTATTACTAGAATACATCAGACATACTAACACTTTAGAAATTAGCTATTTATTAAGGATAAGAAGATATATCCTGTATATTTTTATCAGATTTTCCCCCAGAGGGTTTCAGGGGGGTGCCTCACTCCTCCTGCCCCTCATAAAAAAGATAATGTGTTCATGCCACACATTTGAAAATATGCAGCTTTACTGCTGTTGTGTCCATGCTGAACATGCACCTGCTAGTTGTCTTCTCATTCATACTCTTTGGATCATGCCTGTACCATTTTTCTCCAATTTTTCCTACGATCCTTTTATGAAATTGATTTTTCTTGCGAGCGTTTGTCAAAATTTGTAATATATTTAATGTTTGAATTTTCGGATTTATGGGTGATTTTTCTAAATTAACAAAAATGACTGCCTTAATTTTTCTTAGTTTTCAGAAAATTCAGAACAGAATTGCAATGATGATTGTAAGCAAAAAGAAAGAAAAAAAAAAAAAAATCATTTTCTGAAATTTACAACAAATTTTTTGAAAGGTTACAACAGAAGTGGAAAAGGGGGAATCCTCCTCCAGCACTAACTGTTTCCCCTTTCACCACTTAAACGAAATCTGCATTTTTTTTTTTTTTTTTTTTTTTTTGCAACTTCTAATGAAATTTGTTGGTTTTTTGTGACCTTTTGATGAAATTTGTCAATTTTTGGCGACTTTTTTTTTTGATGGATTTTTTTTTTTTGTTGAAATTTCCATTTTACTCACAATTCTTTGATAAAATTTTCTCTTTTTTTTTTTGATCCCCTGATGAAATTTATATTTTCCCGTGATTTTTCTTTGCATTGACGAAATTTTATTTTTATTTATTTATTTATCTTTTTTTTTTTTTTTTTTTTTTTTTTTTTTTTTTTTTTTGCGACTATTTGTTGAAATTTCAGATATATTTTATGTTTGAAATTTCAAAATTATGACCGATTTCTTTAATTTTCAGAAGAGACTGCCTTAATATTTTGAAAAATTTGCTACAGAATCACCTTTAGTAGTAACTAGCTGATGTTAGAAAAAAGTGCTGTCTAGCAGAAGTTTTTGTAAAAGGATTCTCAACTGTTTTACTCACCTGTATAATTCTGTGACACTCAAGTGTGATTAAATTTTGCAATTTTTCCTATCCAATCGATATGACAAGTTTTGTGGCCGATTCACTAATTTCTTAATATCTCTATTATTTATTTATTTTTTTTTCTTTTCTTTGGATTGATATTTGAATTTCGCAATGTTTTCACACAATTGATTGGTGATTGCTGTGACTTTCTCTTCACGACCTATTAACAAGTTTTGATATCTTCTTTCTACCAATTAGTAAATTTTGAGATGTTTTCTGATGACTGACTGACAAAAATCGTGTGGGATTTTTACAGCAACAGGCTGAAAATTATCAGATTTTTTCTTCCATCAATGATTGAAGAATATCATGATTTTTATCAACTGGCCTTCAAATTTCTCGATTTTTTATTATGTGACTC
>OZ025295.1:57314343-57336064 GCA_964019185.1 Maratus speculifer
AATTTATGATGTTTTGCCTGCAGTCAGTGAACATATTTCTTGATTTTTTTTTCCTTCTCTTGCTACTAGAAAAAGATTAGAATCGAACGGTTGTATAAAAAAAGCATAACAGTAGTGCCCTGCCCCTTTTAAAACCTGGGATAAACTCTGATTATGTTATATTATTTTTGCTTTTCCATTGAAACATTATACAACTATTGTGTGATGTTAAGTAGTTTACTTATAACTATAAATTAAATTTGATCTGTTATAGAATAATCCTGTTGGTCAGAGTGGATTAGGCCTCATGTATTTACATGGAAAAGGTGTTCCAAAAGTAAGCTAAGTTTTTATTTATATATTTTTAATTTTCAAGTTTTTGTTTTTTAAAAGTAACTCATTACATTTTATTTTGATTGTACCCTAAGCAAATTTCCTGTAGAATATTTGCTTCATGTAAGATAAATAGATAGAGTTAGTATTGGTGAATAATAAACCTAATTTCTTTCAGTAATAGACTGTATTTTATAGCATTTGGAAATACAAAATGTTTGCCTATTTGTAATACATTTTTACGTTTGTATTAGGAAAAAAATTTATACATATTGAGAGTGACATTTTATTTTTGAATTTATGATTATAATAATAAAATTATATTTTATCTCTTTCAATCAAGATATTTTTCTCTTTGTGATGTGATCAAGCTAATATAATTTACTTTACGTTTATTTTAAATTATCTCTAAAAGATATTATACATCAAAAATAATAATAAAACCAGAAGGTAATTAAAAAATGAGAATGTTTTAAAATGTATTAAATTTTGTTAATACATTATTAGGATGTTTTAAAAGTCTCTGAAACATTTTAAAATTCAATGTAAATCAAATAATTGTCATACAAGAGTGTGGTTTGGACTAAAATGCTTCTCAAAATAAAAAAATTTCTTCTTTAAAAAAAAAAAAAAGTTCATTTTAAACTTTGATCATAGATGGTGCCGCTTGTCTATATGCTTAATTTCAAACATGAATTTTGTCTGATTTTCATATTAGTTGTGATGCAGAAATGATGACTTCCAGCCCAAAAGCTAATTGCATGTGTTGATACTTCAAACCCAATTAAAAATTAATTTGAAAATCAGAAAAAACACATCTTTGAAACTAAGAATATGGACAAATGGTGCCACCTGTGATCACAATTTTAAATTATTTCCATTCATTTGAAGAAAACTTTTCATCACAAGAAGTATTTTATTCTAAAAATCATTCCTGTCCAATTATTTGATTTTATATTGAATTTTAAAATTGTCAGGGTTTTTCGACATCCTGTATTTAAAAAAAAATGAGATTTGTTGTCAAATAACATAAACAACAACTATTAAAACAAAACTGATAAACTAATGTGCTTTTTTATGATATGTATATACATTTAATAAAATGCCCATTATAAATGATTTTCGTTTATATGCATTAGATAAATAGCTTTTGTATGTAAATGTATATAGGGTGTATAATAAATTCCCTTTAACCTAAAAATACTTGGAAGGAAGAGAGCTACAACTATGTAGGTAAGTCAATGGTATAGTAAAGCGACTATTCCTGACCTAATGCCATAGACAGCAGTGTCCCTAGTGGCAAAATTTGGAAGATAGATATTGTAAATCATAAATGAAAAGAGATTTCAAATGAGAAAATTTTATGGCATCAGTTAATTGATACAAAACTACATTTGATTCACACGGATAAGCTAAATCTTTGTCTGTATACTCCAAGATGATGCACTCCATATTGTGTAAATGTTTTAAAGGAATAGCCAGAAGTATGAACAGATATGCACAATTTAGTGCATGAATATGTAATATTGATTTATTTTGATAACATCACAGAAGAAGAAGGAGAAAAAAAAGTGTTTCACACTGATAAAAAGGTTTATGTTTAGTATGTTTGAAAAGTTCACCATTGTTCATGATACACATTTGTATTTGTGAGAGTAATTCTGCATGCACATTTCTCAACATGGAAGGTTTCATTGTATTGAAGAGGGTTGCATTTGCAACCCTCTTCAATACAATGATATAAATCCGGCAGAATTGCAGTTGCATAAATCTGATCTTTTATGTAACCTGGCCCCACAGGAAGAAATCCAATGAAATGACAGATTTACAGATGTTACAGTACAATACAACCTCATAATCTGCAGTTGCATACTTCTACACTTCCAAAATGTGAATATGCAGAACAAAATTGTCACATATCGATTTCAGACTTCAAAATGTCATTTTGTGCTAATTAATAGATGCTCTAACTTTCTAACTAGAAATTATGCTCTGTCTTTTTTCGCTGCCAATTTACAGTGGATATTTTAATTATCTTAATATTACCAAGAGTCCTATAAAGGGTGAGCTCTGATATTTAAAGAAATTAGGTACATGATGTGTTTTTAACTTGCAAATTTTAAAGAGTTTACTTTGTCGTATTTTTAGGATTATAATAAAGCTTTCAAGTATTTCACATCTGCTGCAAATCAGGGTTGGGTTGATGGACTTTTACAACTTGGAAATATGTATTACAGTAAGTATCTCTGTGTTAGAATTTATAACATTCTCTAGGAAAAAAAATAATAATAATAAAGTAATTGATATGTAGAAATTTATTTTCTATTTCTACAGGGATTTCTATAGTTTTAAGAGAATTTAAGATAATTATAAAAACTTTATTTTTTGGATGCTATATTTTCTGTGATTAATTTCATTTTATTCATACTGTACTATTTAAAATTTCCAAATACCTTTACATGAAAAAAATAAATAAAGGGAAAAAAAAACTTTATTCCTGTAAGTTTTGGAAAAATTCATTTTTCCCAAACAAAGTCTTTACTTGTTATATATTCTTTTAGAATTGAAACTAATTTAAAAAATAGCAATCAAAAAGTTAAGTTTAACTCAATTTTTTCAGCAGAATATTCAAGTCCCTCAGTCCTGATGTGGGCTGAGGATGATATTAAAGAAATACCTTTAAATGAATTTAAATGCTTCTAGATTTGTTAAAATTACTTCTAGACATTTTTAATAAATACATGCATATCATAAGCATTGATATATAGGCTGTTACATTTTTGGAGTGTTTTATAGTAATTTTAAACAGGTTTTTGTTGTCCCTCGTAATATTTGTCTCAGGACTGAGGAGGTAAACTAAATAAAATCAGAGATTCTAGTTCAGAATGAAATAGTCATAAAGATTAAATATACAGGGTGTTTATAAAGTCCCCAACCCATTTTGATGTTTAATAAGTCATAAAGTAATAAAGATAAATTAAAATTACTAACATAAATGGTTAGATAGACTTAAAAAGTTTCATGACCCTTGTCAATGAACTTCCATATGTGCCCCCTTAGTCGCATGGAGAATATCAAGTCAATTTCAAGCCCGGTAGCGGCAAGCATGTCAGCATCCACAGAGGCTATTGTGGTTGTAATTCTGGCTTTTAAGTCATCAATGTTTGACACTCTCCTCCTGTAAACATTGTCCTTTACAAATCCCCAAAGGAAAAAAGTCCAGCGGCGTTATACAGTATAGGATCCGTTATCCGGAACGCTCTGAAAACCGGAATGCGAATTATTAACTTTTTTTCCCCCAAAGATGCCGCGGACGCGTTATAGTGTGTAAATTACGCAAAAAATCGGTGACGGGACGCAAAAAATGCTCTTACGCGTCTGCGTTGACGGAATTATACGTCCCAAGGGACGCGTAATTCCGTCAAAAGATCGCAAAAACATGGCAAATTTCATTAAAAATCACAAAATAACGACTAATTTTCGGCAAATTTTGTGAAAAGAGTCGCGAGAAAATAGGTAATCTCATCATATAATCCTCCAAAAAGACAGAATTCTCCAAAAAGATCGCGAAAAAAATAAAAAATATAGTTCCAAAAAAATCCCGATAAAACAGCAAATTTTTCAAAAAATCCCGAAAAATGGCAGATTTTGTCAAAAGATCATGGAAAAACAGCAAAATTCGTTAATAATCAAGAAAAAACGACTAATTTTCGGCAAATTTTGTCAAATGATTCATGAGAAAATGAGTAATTTCGTCACAAAATCCCCAAAGAAGGCAGATTTCCTCCAAAAGATTGCAAAAAAAAAAAACAAATATAGTTCAAAAAATCATGATAAAACGGCAAATTTTGAGAAAAGATTCGCGAAAAACGCCAACTTTCATAAAAAAATTGCGATTAAAGGCAAATTTCTTCAAAAAAAAAATCAGCAAATTTTGTCAGAAAATCCTGTAAAACATCGGATTTCGTCAAAAAATCATGGATAAACGGCAAAATTCGTTAAAAATAAAAAATTAATGACTAATTTACAGCAAATTTTTTCAAAAGATTCGCGAGAAAATGGGTAATTTTGTCACAAAATTCACAAAGAAGGCAGATTTCCCCCCATAAGATTGCAAAAGAATAACAAATATAGTCCTAAAAATCGCGATAAAACGGTAAATTTTGACAAAAGATTTGCCAAAAACAGCAAATTTCAACAAAAGATCGCGGAAAACGGCAACTTTCGTGAAAAAATCGCGATAAAAGGCAAATTTCTTCAGAAGATCATGAAAAAAAAAAATAGCCCATCCTGAAACAGAATTCTTAGAAATGGATAATGTGTTTGTGGTGTTTTTGCCTCCATATTGTACATAACATCACTTATTCAACCATTGGATCAAGGGATTCTGAAATCTTTAAAAACTCACTACAAAAATGCCTTCTTAAAAAAATGCTCACAGAGTGCAACAAAGGAATAAAGATAAAAAATTTTCCAGAGAATCTTCACAATCAAAGATGCTTTGTGGAATGCTTCTAAAGCATGGCAGGCTGTTTATAAGGATACACTTATCCATGGATGGTACAATCTGTGGCCATCTGCATTATTTTTTGATGACGAAAATGAGCCTGAGTTTGAAGGCTTCAAGATTTTGAAAGAGAAGCAGATTATTCATCATATTATTCATCACATTAGATTATTCATCATATAGCATTAAAAATAGTCACATTATAAAATTTTGAATACATTATTCTGTAAAGATAATTTCAAAATTTCTATTTTTCCAAATGAAAATAGAATTCTTCAATATTCAATTCAATATTCATGAATTCTTTTCAGAAAACATGACAAACAATATTTACACAACATCCTTTAATCAGAATTAAAAAGTAATAAAAAATGTACAAATAATGAGCAGGTTTACTAAATAATGTATCATTGCACATGCGTAAAAACAATCAAATTGCATAATGTGTTAGCTAATTTTATAGAGCGACTATTGTGGAAGTCTCATAAACATAGCTTGAAAATTCTGAAAATTATCTCTGATAGAATAAGCTCAAAATCCATTGATCGCATAATGAAGCAAAAAGTTTAGGGGCTGTTTCCAAATATAGTAATACATACAACATATTTATGTATTATTAATACTAATCAGTAGCATATATTGATACAGCAACTCATCTTTTTGCTTCATTTTGGAAACAACGGATTTTGGGCCTGTTCTATTGACAATAATTTTCAGAATTTTCAAGCTATGTTTTTTAGATTTTCATAAAAGTTGTTCTATGCATTTAGCTAACACATTATGGAAATTATATTTTTATTGTTTTCATGCATGCACAATGAAACATTATTTAGTAAACCTGCTCATTATTCATACAATTATTTTTTTTTTAATTCTGATTACAGGATATTGTGTACAATATTTTTTGTCATGTTTCCTGAAAGAACTTTTATTTATATTAGGAATTCTGCAAATTATAAGCAAAAAACTTGGCAAAATTTGGGACCTTTTTTTTTTTTTAAACCTCAATTTCTCTACGAGTATACATGCTGATGCTATCCTCATAAAACTGAGCACAGATTATTACAATAAGCCACTTAATCATAATCAAGAGTATGAACGCTTTTGTTACATCACTTTTGACAGGGTTATCCAAAAGATATTTATTCTTTTTTAATTTGTTGACAGTCCCCTATGGGGTTTCAGGAAAAAATCTTCGCTTAAATACATTATTACGCTTAAATACATTATGACCTACATTGTTTTGTTTACACACCTTGAGTTTCAGGATAATTCCTCATGAATTTGTCTGGATATTTAACAAAACGTCTAAAATCTCAAGGTGGTCACATTAATATGACTGGACTGTGTATTTTATCATAACTGATCTTGAGAATGCCATCGCTTGTGTGTACAAAACTAGTAGGCCTGTTTATTAAAAGTTTTTTTAATCCCTTATGTTCACTGTAATCAGTCACTGTAATATATATTGTTATTTTATTGATAAAAAGTCATTAATTCAATGTTTTTAATTATAAAACAGCTATTTATTTTATGTGAGAATTCACACTTATGAGTACACTTATAGTATTACACTTATATTAACCTTTAATTGTTACTGTCATAGGTGGTCTTGGAATGCCCAGAGATTATAAAATGGCAATAAAATATTATACAATGGCTTCACAATCAGGTCATGTCCTTGCATTTTACAGCCTGGCTCAGATGCATGCCACTGGGACTGGAACTGTTCGAGCTTGTACAACTGCTGTTGAAGTAAGTTATATTCTCTAAGCAAATGTTGCAAAATGTTATGTAACTGCATTTAACTCTCCTTAATTTGCATCTTAATATTTCAAAATATTGGTTGTTTTGAACTTTGATTTATTTCCCTTAAAATAAATTAAAACTTACCTTTTTACTAAATAAAAGTAATTTCAGAGAAAATTTTAACCCATCATAGTCTTTGTTTGATGCCTGTCCAATTAATCTGATTTCTGCATATCCAGATTACATTTAAAGTGAATTATTAATATTACATTTAAAGTATTACATTTAAAGAGCAGTCTGTTTAATTAGACTTTTCCTGCTATTTGAATTTTTGAGTTAGTTATTTTCCTAATTTGAAGCTCTTGAGTTGCAGTTTTTCCACCCTTACTACAGTGTGTGTAAAAATTTTAAGAAAATCAAAAAAAAAATGTATTTATTTATTTATTTTTTGATAAATTTCAAATTACATGAAAGTTTGTGTGCATCATAAAGTTGATAAACTGATTTAAAAGGACTGGTTTTGTATCCTCAGTCTTATGCTACTTCAATCTCCTTTCTGTCTCTTCAAGCATAAATCTGAATTTTGAAGCTGAAGAAAAATGTCTTTCATTTACTAAACTTGTCTTGCTAGATCTCACCATATATTCACAATAAGGTTTAGACTAGAACTTCTGTGTGGCCATTGCAAAACTTTTACATTTTATTTCCTGAATCAGAATTTTATCTCATGGCTTCTGTAGATAGGTACATTATTGCTGATAATATGTCACTGGTAATAGCTTATAAACCTATTTCTATCCTGCCAGAACTATCTGCAGCAAGTGAAAGATGGTCAGAAGGAGTTTTTAGATATGAATTCACATTTTCTGAAAGAAATGCAAGTGTCCCATGACATTGAACAAAAAGCATATTTTATGTCATCACATGGATCTGCCATCTAATTGATGTTTGGAGAAAAATTCTTTTGTTTTTCTCAAATCATGGCAATAATATTTCCAGAAATCAGAGCCATCTAAGTTATCAATTAATTATACTGAAATTGTTTTGTTGTGTACTCTGAGCCCATTCGTTCATAAAATGCCATTATTTAGGTATTTTTCAGTTAATGATAACTATAAAATTCTCCTTTCATTTCTCTGTGACAAGGCTTTTGGTCTGTCTCCAGCATCTCCCCTCCCACTTACTTGACTTTTAAACTTAACAAATTTTTGATGATAGTTTTAAATCTTCCTTTATATTTCCCCAATTAACTTACATCCCATTAAGATTGAACAGCACCTTATGTGATGAGGATTTTTCTTTAAAGGTATGGTAAAAAAAAATTGGAATAAATAAATTGAAGCTGATCTTAATTTAAGAATCATGATGAATGAAGAACACAGACACTCTGTACACAGTGAAGACAAGTAATTAGTTCACACTCTAATTTTATTTAAGCATTTTTTTGAAGAAATGAACCTTTTGATCACTACCATTTCTTTTTTATTAAATGCATAGACTTGCATACTATTTTTACAAAAATTCTTTCTCTATGTAGAAGAATTATATCACAAAAATTATTACTGCTACATTCGATGGCCTTCAGAACTACACTAAACTAAAAAAAATAAGAGAAACCATGTCTTAAACATTGCTACAGGGCAAGAAAAATTATAAAATGAAAGATTTGAAATAATTGACAAAATTTAAAAACAATAGTAATGTGAGAAATAAATGAGACCGAGAAAGCAAAACTAAAATGGTTCAATTCACTCATAAGAAATGTTAGAACTATGATGTCAACATAAGTGCTCTGGTAGGGAGAAAAAGCAAAATAGTTACTGAGCATCACTCCATGCGCTAAAAGCTGCTAGGTTAGAAGTGGAGAGAATATGATGCAAGTATTAAACCATATATTGGGAAGAAGAAAACTTACCAGACTGCTTCAAAATAAAAAAAAAGAAAATCGATTGGCAAAAGAGAAACTTAACAATCATGACTAAATATGCACCTCTGTCGAAGACATGGACCAGAGAATAAGCTGGCAAAAGAGAAACTTAGAGCACATCATGGACTAACTATGCACCTCCGTTGAAAACATGGGCCAGAGAATAAGCAGACAAAAGATTTCAGATTTCATCTCACAGTTTGTTAATATTCAGTCAGTTGCTTTTGGCATTATTATAAAATTAACAAAACTCTTAATAGAAAACGTCAGAAAAATCATACTCTGAAGAGTTTTTAATGTGCAAATAAATAATAATTATATGTAACAGTTCTATAAAAAATAGTAGTGTTACGAAAATTTTTAAACTGGCAAAAATAGTGTTAATTTGCATAATTATTGTTCCAGAATAAAAGCTCACAGATATGTTTTATAGACTTTTATTTTAGTCTTTCCACTTATGACCAACATTGTTACCATTTCAATTATTGCTTTTTAATTTTACCAAAAAAAAAAAAAAAATTGTTGCCTTTAAAGTTTTTGCACGCATTGTATATGAGTACACAATGTCAGTACACTTGCCAAATATTTTGTTCTTTGCTGATTCAGCTTTCAGAAAAAAAGAGAACTTTAATAAATTTAAATAAAATTTCCAAGTGGGTGAAAAATTTTCATCCACTCAGAAAATTTACATCGGTTATAATTCATTTACCGATTGAATAATCGTGTTATAAAATTAATCTAATGTAATTTCATACGCAACATTTTCTGCAGTTCCATATATTAATCTTCGATTTATTCTGCTGAGCTGATCCAAAGTATCAGACCTGATTATGGGATCGTTAAGGTTGGTTGGGTGGATTAGTACTCCGGCATCTTCTGGGATGGCTCAGTTGGAAGAGTATTTCTTTGTGGCTTCAGCCAAAACATCCCTGGTTCAAATCCTGACCTGTTTATCACCCACTTGGAAAATTTACATTTGTTATAATTCATTTACTGATTGAAAAATCGTGTTATAAAATGAATTTAATGTGGACATACGTTTCTGAAGCATCAAATGATGAAGCAAAATTAACTTTATATTTCTGCTAAGCAAAGTATTCAGCTAAAGAGGATTCAACAGCTAATTAAAAATTAGTATTGGTAAAGCATTGGCCATCACAGGATAGTTTCCTAGAACTTGTGGATTTAGCAAAAAAGTTTTTACTAGTGATATCTGCATCAGTACTATTTGAATTTTTTTTTTTTCAAAATCAGGTTATAAATTATCTGAAATGTTTTTTAATTAAAACCAAAAAGAATGGAAAAAATATTTTTGAACATAAATCAAAATTTTTGTAAATAATGGTGAAGTGTTATTTGAAAAGATTATAAAGTGTAAAATGAAACACATTTCTTTTAAATGTTCTGAAAATTTTCAAGAAATTAAGTATTTACAGTTTGCTTTCAGTGCATTCTTTTTACTATAAAAATATCGTTGTATGTGTTATATTAAAAATATATATATGATGAAGTCGAATTTAAGCATTTTTAAATATTAATAAAAGATTTCAGAAATATTATGATTGAAGTACAGTAATACTTAATAAGAGAAGCATGTAAAAAATTAAAAATATTTTTAAATGATTTCAGAAATTAAATTTTTATAATATATAACTATTTTTAGTGTAAAATTAGTAAATAAATTTGCTTGTAAAAATATTTTGTTTATGTAATTATATTTTAAATTTTTATTGCATAAATTTGGTAAACGTATATTCTTCTTAAATTGCTTTCTTCAATTATTCTTTATTTCATAAATAATAATTTTTAAAATTTAGACATATTGTATACAACTATGCATTGTACTTGAATTTTGTTTGCATTTTTTTCATAAAAATTTAGAAACTTATTTAAATGTAAATTTTACGTACTAATGACACCACATATAGCAGCAATATGTGAGCAGCAAACACAATTTTTATGCTAAAACAGTAACAAATTCTTCCAAATATTACTATATCGTGTAATTAGATTTGCTACAGTTTTGTAGTACAGTTGACTCTCGTTAATTCGAAATCGGATAATTCGAATCTTCACTTAATTCGAACTAAATATGAAGTCCCAAAATTTTCGATGGCAGAATAACGTTAAAATTTTTCATTAATTCTAACTAATTTTCTCTTGATTTTGTTTAATTCGAACTAATGAGAATTCAGATTTTTCCCTTTTCTCTTCTTTCTCACGGATTACAGATCATTTGATTAACTTTCTTTCTTTGATTTTTGTGAAAATTGTTTCAAACAAGTATACATATATTAAAATAGCAATTAAAGCCTTTGTGCAAAAATGTTAAAAGATAGAAAACTGAGGAAAACTCAGTTTTGCTTTGTCTAGCTCACTGAGTTTTTGCACTGAAGCAGAATTTCAATAGTAGATTCGAAACAGCTGTTTGCTCCCTTTTCATACTTTATTTGTGCATTTATAATCATTGGTTTTCTATCTTTTAAAGTATACATATAATCCAATGCATTTGATATCCATTTTCTTAGTGCCCCGTCTGTCCATCAGTGACGCTTTAAATTTTTCTTCCATGGTGCTTATTTCTAATCTTTCAATTAGTTTATGTATTTATACATTCTAATTTAATATTAAATCATATTCTAATAATAATAGATGAAATAAATTAAAAAAACATTATAGCATTAATTCCTTTGTAATAGTACCATATTAAGTATGCTTTCATTTCATATTTTCCATAATTCGAACTTCAGATAATATGAACTATTCTTGTGGTCCCGACAAGTTCGAATTAACGAGAGCCAACTGTACATACTACAGGGATGAGATTCTTCTGACTTTAGTCTGAATTTCAGACTTTTCTTCAATTTTTAAAAAAATTTCTCCAATTAAATTTTTGGGAAAATTTTATATTTTTTCCTTAGTTTTTACTTTTGTTTTTGTATTTTGATATAACAGTCTATTTTTTCTGAATTCCTTTTAATGTTCTGTATTTTTAATTAGTTTTCCATAGTATTACTAATTTGTCTTTTAAATAACACTTTAAATGTTTTTATTTTTCTTTAAATCTTCATTCTTAGTGGTTGGCTTGCTGCACCTTTATCAATCAATTATGATCAATTTAATTCCTTAAAAATTTATTTTTGTTATAAAAAAGAGTAGGAACTTTGTTATATTATATATTTAATGTGGTTGCAATTATTTTGATTTGCTGTTTCAAGAAAACAGGCCTCGGAGCGAGTCGCTAAACTCGCTTTTCTCGCTATTTTTTTGCATTTGTCTCTTTTAGTCTATATTTTTCAGATTTAGTCTCTTTTTTCGCTTTTTTTTTTTTTTTTTTTTTTTTTTTTTAATATTCCTTACCCATCGATCGATTGCAGGAAAAAGATCGTAACTTTCCTCATTTGATAGCGGGAAAACATCGCGAAATTCAACAATTTGTCGTGAGGAAATATCGGAAAACTTGGTTAATTTGTCGCCAGAAAATCTCGAAATTTGTTAAGTGTTCGCGGGTAAAAAACGCAAAATTTTTCAGTCTGAAACCGGCGGAAAAATCATTGATTATGTTAATCTGTAGTAGTATGAAACCATGAAATTCCGTGGAACTATAATGAAACTTAGTCACGGAAAAAAAAATATACCAAATTTGTCTCTCATTTGCAGCGGGGAAAATTCTAAATTTCGTCACTCTATCGTGGAAAAATGGTTACGAAATTAGCATATCGTTCGCGGGCAAGAATCGCAAAACTTTTCTGTCGGACATTAAAAAGAAAGTGAATTTGGTCAATCTGTGGAAAGATAAAAACGCGAAATTCGATAACCATTCGAGGGGTAAAAAAAAAAAAAAAATCATAAACTTCGTCATTCGGTCGCGGGAAGAATATCACGATTTTGTCATTTTCGCGAGAAAAATAACGCGTATAATCCGTCAATCAGTGAAAGAAACATATTGCAAAATTTGTCAGGCGATCTTGTGAAAAACAATTGAGAAATTCGTCAGTGGATTGCAGGAAGAAATCTCAAAATTCTTCGTTCGGTCGTTATATATACGGGGATCACTTTTTCGACAAACGGCAGATTTTCACGTTTTTTAATATATATATATAGCGATGTTCATAGATGCCAACTTGTACAGTTTGGCTGTACAATGTACGGATTTTGTTCGAAGTGCACGGTTGTACTAATGAACAATACGATTGTACGATTTTACACTCGAAAAAAGTAATCGCAGAGAAATGCAACTTTCAGTGAAAGGATCGCCGAAAAAGCGTACATTTCGTGGAAAAACGACGATTTCGTCAAAAGATCGCTGAAAAACGCAAATTTTCTATGCAAATCGCGATAAAGTATAGTGCGGATTTTGTATGAAGACCGCGGAAAAGCATCGATTTGCTCTAAAGATTGTGGATATGACGCATATTTCGTCAAAAAATCGCGGGTAAAAACGCCTATGGCCGTTTTCGATAAAAGATCGCTTAAAAATATTTTGTCAAAAGATCATAGGAAAAAATGCCGATTGCATCAAAAAATCACGGAAAAAACGCCGATTTCGTTAAAAGATCGCGGGGATAAATCGCCGTTTTCGAGAAAAGATTGCGCAAAAATGCAAATTTTGTAAAAAGATCGTCGAAAAAAGCGCCGATTTCATAAAGAAAAGGGGAAAAACGCCGATTTCGTCAAAACATCGCGGGAAATCCGCCGATTTCGACAAAAGATCGCAATACATCGCCGATTTTGCTAAAATACCTCAGATAAATCGCCGATTTGGTCTAAAGATCGCCGGAAAACGCCGATTTCGTCTGAAGATCGCGGATAAAACGTCAAGATCGCGCAAATTTCGTGAAAGGATCGCGGAAAACAGTCAATTTTGTCAAAGAATTGTGAGAAAAACGCAGATTTTGTCAAAAGATTGTTAAAAAAAACGTTGATTTCAACAAAAGATCGCAATACATCGCCGATTTTGCTAAAATACCTCAGATAAATCGCCGATTTGGTCTAAAGATCGCCGGAAAACGCCGATTTCGTCTGAAGATCGCGGATAGAACGCCAAGATCGCGCAAATTTCGTGAAAGGATCGCGGAAAACAGTCAATTTTGTCAAAGAATTGTGATAAAAACGCAGATTTTGTCAAAAGATTGTTAAAAAAACGCCGATTTCGACAAAAGATCGCAATACATCGCCGATTTTGCTAAAATACCTCAGATAAATCGCCAATTTGGTCTAAAGATCGCCGGAAAACGCCGATTTCGTCTGAAGATCGCGGATAGAACGTCAATTTCGTGAAAAGATCGCGCAAATTTCGTGAAAGGATCGCGGAAAACAGTCAATTTTGTCAAAGAATTGTGAGAAAAACGCAGATTTTGTCAAAAGATTGTTAAAAAAAACGTTGATTTCAACAAAAGATCGCGTAAAAAACGTGAATTTTGTGAAATGATCGCTGAAAGAAATGTTCATTTAATCAAAGATAGCCAGTAAAAATGCATAATTAATGCCGATAGATATATTCTCCCTTCCACCCCCTCAATTGCTGTGAAATTTCAGGAAATGTAACCTATTGTCAGGCATCATTGATTTTTTTTTATGGCTTTATTCTACAAAATTCGTTAATTTTTTTGGTGACTAGTTGACACTTGTTTGACACTATTTATTTCCGTGACCTTGGACAAAATTAGCAATTATTTGTATGATTGCTCTTTGAATTTCGCAATAATTTAATGAATTTTGTGATTCATCCCTCTCTTCGAGATCCATTTAATGAATTTTACGATATTTAACACACGCAGGCTCGGACTGGCCCATCGGCCCGAGGGCCGGTGCGCCCTCGTCCAGGGTAAAGTTTGCGCCCTTAAGTGTAAGTGTTTCAGCTGCTCCATTTTTTTTGCACCCTTTGTAAACATACATTCTGATTAGTGCACTAAATTCTAAGAATTAATTTACTAATAAGTCTCAATCAGCGCCGTGCGAAAGGAGGGGGGGCACTCGCCCTGGACGCGGAAATTTATGGGGCGGCAAATTTATACTACCAACGTCATTTTTGGCACGACACAAGAAAAAGTTGAGAGGAGGAGGCGCCAAATTCTAACTTTGCCCCGAACGCAATTTTCTCTTCGCACGCCCCTGGTCTCATTCAATAGAAAGACAGCACAACAGTGGCATTTTTAGGTAGATTTCGTATGAAATACTACCTATTGCATTCGCACCAGTTTATCTATCTATCTATATATATATATATCTCACTTTTTTATGGACACGATAACTTCTATAATTCTTCACCAATCTCCACCAAACTGGTACATAAAATCAAAGGGGTTAAAATCTCGGCTAAGTTCGTTAATGGGCAAAATCGGACCAAGGGAGTCGGAATAGGGGGCATTTTTGTGAAAACCGAAAAAACGCCATAACTTCTTAATTAAAGTAGGTATCGAATCGGTTTAAAGTTTATATTACTTCTTAAAAATTGCCCAAAAGTTTATGCATGACAGATTTTTGATAAATGTAGAAGTGGGCTCAAGGGGTGAGAAAAACAGGGATTTTGAGAGAAAAAAATTCATAACTTCGTCAATTTTCAAGATATCAGGTCCAACTAAATTTTTTGTAAATGTTCTTAAAATTATCTAAAACTTTTGTATTTACAAGTTTTTGATAGGACCAACATTTACTGATGAAAAAAATTAAAAACGAAAAGAAAAAGGGCGGTGAAAAAAGAAAAAAATCTATAACTCCGTCAGTTTTTAAGATATCAAATCTGATTAAATTTATTTTACATCTTCTCAAAAATATCTACAACTTTTATATTGACAAGTTTTCATAGGACCAATTCGTATAGCAAAAATAAATTAAACAAAAATAGAAGTTGGAGAAAAAACCTCAAGTCCAAACTGCCTATATTCTGACTCATTTTTAAATTCATTTTTGATTTTAAGCGCATCCAAATGGTAGATCCTCTTATTTAGAAACTGTATAAAGTGACGCATTGGTAATTTTTCTGATAAAGATAGAATATATTTCAAAAAAGGCTACCAAAAAGGGTATTTTGAACAGAATTTCCCAAAGTCATCGGGACTGAAAATTTAAGGAAGTATTCAAATAAGAAATTGCGTTTTTTTCTGACTCGTTTTTAAATCCATTTTTGTACTCAAACGCATCCAATTTACAGATCCTCTTATTTATGAACTATATAATGTGGTGCATTGGTCAGTTTTTGATAAAGACGAAATATATTTCAAAAAAGGCTACCAAAAAGGGTATTTTGAACAGAATTTTCCGAAATCATCGTGACTTTTAATAAATTCAGAATTTATTTCAAAATATGTTGTCAAAATGGGCATTTGAGCTGAATTTTTCTTAAGATGATTCTGATAAAACCAGTTTTTGGAGAAAAATGAAATTAAAAATTTTTCATAAACGGCCAAATGAAGTTATTAATCTGGGTTTATCTCTAATCATATATATATATATATATATTGTCGTTGAAATGAGCCCTCTTCGAAATCTACATCCGCCTATAGGCCCAGCCGACAGGGATTTTTTATCATCACAATGAAATAAAAGAGGTATCTGTACAGTTTCAAGATCGGAAAACAAAAGGGACATGTTTGCAAGCAAATTGCAAGGGAAAGCATGCCTTCAACAAGAATTTCAGAAGCCATGACGCTTGAGAAGATTTTTTTATCGCTTGATTGACTGATATAAATATTTTGCATATTTTCAATCTTTTTACAAGCCACCCCCCCCCCCCCCTCTCCCGTATAGCCGTTCCTGAATGCACCTAGAATCGTGGACTTTAGAAAGCAACTTGGAAAAAAAAAAAAAAAAAAAAAAAAAAAAAAACTAGTTAAATTTGACAATCCCAAAATTTTCTTCTATCTCACACATAATAATTTCAAAAAGTAGTTACACGGGCTAATACTTCAATATTATTGATTCATCACTATACTAACTTCAATTTTTGTCTTAAATTTCTCTTTCAGTCAATTAATCGGAGTAAAAGTGAAATAATCTAGATCGTCAAATTTATTAAAATCAATAGTTTTGTCCTTATTCTGTTATCATCAGCTATTCGCAAATAGCCCGCTGAGAAGGGCGCGAGTTCTCGTCCTGCACTAGTCGCCAATAGACAGTAGAATTAAGAACAAGTAAGAAAAATCGTGCGTTAAGCATACAATATGAAACATTTCCAACACTTCCTGAAAACTTCAACAAAACTGTTATTTAGGGAAATAAGATGCTACTGTACATTGCCAAATATGTATTCCAATACTTTTGAACAGTCCTGTATTTGATTCTTCGGTTGATATGCATATATTATATAATAGGAAGATTTAGTTTCGCAAAAAATACCTAACTGGTTGAAATTTCTCTTTCAGCACTTTATTCTAATAGATGGAAAATACTTGAATAGTTTTGTTTAGCCCTGTAATTTACCTAGTATCTTTATTACACGCCAGTATTTTGCTAAAATTTAGTTCAACGAAAACCAATCTTAAAACTACTTAAATAACTATGATAATTTTCAGAAATTATCATTTATGTGTAACAATGTAGCTAATTCTTTGCGTGACCCTGTATATCATTTTATGAATATTCTACAAACATTTCTTAGCAAACTCAAAGCAGTTCAACGTAAAACTGCATAACTTACTTCAAAGCTACCTTTAAGTTAATTACCCTCACATTCAGTAACCTTTATGAGCTCTTTTGTGTAACCCTGTATATCAACTATAACATTTATACACACCATATAATTTGCAGACATTTAGTAAAACTTAAAAACGCATATCGTAATTGAAAATGTATTTTATCCATAAAGCAGCTATCATATAAATATACAGTACTTCTGATAAGAATATAAGATTTGAAATATTTTGTGTGTCCCTGTAAATGCTATGCACTTCATCTTATGCGTTAAATATTAAGTCTCAGCGACATATATCAATTTTATGATACTTGAATTCGTTTAACATTATTAAAATATGTCGCAAACAATACCCCCTTTATTATTGTGTAATGGAATTCTTTTGAGTGGCCCTGTAAATGAATAGTAACTATTATTTTCACTGCATATTTTACAGAATGCATATTTTAGTGCACTTGCGAATTCATGCAAATAAGAATATGTTTGACAGAGTGTAACATATCTGTTATGATCTTTAAAATTCATTTGAAACGATTTTTCCCCATAGACCGACCGTAATGTATCGGAAAACTTTTGACTGTCCCTGTAAATAAACTAATCATAGTAGAAACTTCATTTTCAATAGGGTTTGTTCTGGGGTAAATATCAATAACATATAAAAATTTCATAGCAATCCGAGCGTATTTAGGGGAATTAGAGCGTGGACAGGCGGACAGACAAACCGAATGCATAAACACTTTTCAACTTTGTTGGAAAATGTTAAAAATCGGGAAAATGATACAAAAATTGCAGTACCAGTGTCTCTTTCTCGAGGAATGATTTCCAAATTCAAGGAAGATCTGCTGCTCATAACTAAAAACATGCACAAAAAAAAAAAAAAAAAAAGGGGGGATCTACTCTATAAATAACTTTATACAGTTTTCGGTGATCAATAATGGACATCGCACAGACATCACTATTAAAATGAAAATTTTAATCGTATCAATTACGAGAAGATAAGCTTTCATCTTTTTTGAAAGAAAATGTGTTTTTCAATTCTGGTGTAAATTAGTCATTTCAGCATTTTAAGAATGGAAGTGCTTTGCCCGTCAAAGGGTTAAACACGTATGGTGAATACCGCAAAGTCTTCTATCTGTAGAATTAGAAATAGTGATATTAAATAGTTAAATTCATATTATTGCTTGGTACTCATATTATTACTTGGTGCTATGCGAGTATGTTAAATTTTGGCGAGCTATATATAACACAAGGACGTAAAAGTTCGTTAAAATCTCCGCGCCCTCTGAAAATCCAAGGTCTGCGCCCTTTACACTGACCCAGTCCGACCCTGAACACACGATCATTTGACTAATATCGTGATTTTTTTCGAGACCATCTGATGATTTTCGTGATTTTTATCCTAAGAATATTTGACTAATTTCGAATTTTTTTTTCCGAGATCATGTGACAAATTTTGTGATTTGTTTTTTATAGACAATTTGATGAATTTCATAGTTTCTTGGAATTTCATGATTTTGTCCCCATGATCATTTGTTGAATTTTTGATTTTCTTCCATAATGAATTGTTGTGATTTGAGATATTTTTCTGCAACCAATCAACAAAATTTGCAATTATTTCATAACTGATTGAAATGCATTAAAAATGTATTCTGCAGATGGTGTTAAATCTTATAGTGCTTATCTGTATACCAAAAATATTTAAGTGAAGAGAAAAAAAAAATGTTTTTTATTTGGTCTCCTTTTAGTCTCTTTTTTTAAATTTTGGTCTCTTTTAGTCTCTTTTTCTTGCGATTTAGTCTCTTTTCTCTCTTTTTCAAGAGTGACTCAGCGGTCCTAGGCCTGAGAAAAGTATCTACTATTTTTTAAATTACAAGTAAAAAATATTAATGTCAGTGGTTTTATTAATGTTTTGTATCTTGGTAAAATAGACTTTTCAATGCAGTAAGTAAATAATTTCTGCCTAATTCTTTTTAACAGTTTCTTTTTAATTTGCTTAAAGCTAAATTGTATGTAATATATAAATTTTAATAGCTATTATAATATTTATTCTGCTTGAAATTCATAAGTATTATTGCTCAAATGTCGTTCGCGCAGTTTTCAGACTTTTTACTTTTTTGTCAATCTCATCCCTGATACTACAATTGTTAACACCAGTTTCTGAACAGAAACAAAAGTAACAAGCAATGAATACTTTCTAACGGGTAGCAAGTTCGAAAGTAATGACATCGTACAGGCATTTATTTTGTGATTACTTTTATAGCACTATTTAGTTTAATGAATTTTTAAGTCTTTTTAAATGATTTTCAAGCATATTTTTAAAGCTGTCCCAACAATAAATGTTTACTATAATAATGAAAAATAGGCAGTGACTGATGAGTTGTCATAATTGGCAATCGATTGCCCAGAGCAAATTAGGCAAGGTCATAGTTTGTTACTATAATAATAATAATAATTTTTCAGGGTTGCCACGCAACCTGGAGAACATGGAAAACCGGGAAAACACAGGGAATTTAAAATCCTCTCCCAAAACAGGGAAAATCCAGGGAATTTAAAAAAAAAAATCCTAAAAAATCTGGAAAACACAGGAAAATTTTTTTCCTACTATATCCAAACATAATTTTTTCCCGGCTTTCATTTTGAAAGCCAAATATTAACTTACATTTTTAAGATAAAAAATAAACGAGTCTTGTGTATCAAAGTTATCCTATATTTTATGTGACCTGTGTTTTAATATAAATATTAATTTAAATGCATAAAGTAAGTAGCTTTTCCTCTTTTCTTTTCTTTTTTATTTCTGCAATTTTTGTGATATTATGTTCAGGATAATTGATTTTTAGGCAAGATTCTTTAAAATTTTATATTCTTTAAGTTATTAGATACAAAGTTTTTAGATATTTTAACATTCATTTACAAATATTTCAAAGTATTTTTAGCAGAATGTTTGAGTATTGCTTTATTTTTTTTATTATTATTAATGTAAAGTGTGGGATTCAATAATAAGTGTAATAACTTTAAATGATTTTTTCATTTGCTCATATCATGCAATGTATTATATTTGTTCAGTTAATTGGGTAATGGTAAATTATAAAATGTCTAATTAGCCTACATACACGCATATATTTTTCGCACTGAACATAGAATAAACACGTTGCAGTACAGGGAAAACACAGGGAATTTTTTCTCAAGATTAGAGTGGCAACCCTGTTTTTTTTTTCTTTTTATAAACTTTATAACTTTTTATATCTTCTACATTTGGATCTGCTTTCAAATGTACTATCATGGCTATAATATCCATGATAATGCATGTGACATTTATGTGTTATCAAATATGCCATTTGGCTGTAGATTCAATTAAGAAAGTTTAATCATAAGATAAGATTAATTTGGATGAGCGAAGCGAATCCTCTACTAGGCCACTCAAATTACATTTTGTCGCACACTTAAAAAAAAAAAAAAAAAGAAACTATTCAATATTTTGACTTGAAATTAAACACAAAAATAAATTATAATCTGTAGATTTGCACAATTTTTTTTTTTTTTTTTTTTTTTTTTTACAGAATAACTTTTAAAAAAATTATTTTAATTAATTAGGATGAGCGAAGCGAATCCTCTACTAGTCCACTCAAATTACAATTTGTTGTACGCTTTACAAAAAAACTATTCAATATTTTAACTTCAAATTAAACACAAAAATAAATTATGATCTGTAGATTTGCAGAATATAATTTTTTTTACAGTAAAACGTTAAAAAAATTATTATTTTAATTAATTTATTTTACATGCATTTCCAATACGGACGCATTTTAGCAAATAAATAAAAAATGAAATGCGTACATTTTCAGAAAAAAAAAGTTTAAATCATGGAGTAAATAATTATAGATAGAATCATGATTAATTTATTAAATAAAACATGTTTTCATTTTCCCGCAAAATCGTTTGCACAGATGACACTTAAACATTTTTAAAAAATTGTATTATGGATTTTTTTTTTTTTTTTTTTTTTTTTTTTTTTTGTAAACTGGCAACAAAATAATTGTAAACAAATAAAATTAATTCTTAAATTTGTTATATGATACTCTGTCGCTATCAAAAGTGTAAAATTTGTTATATAAATGAAAAATTAAAAGATCTGCGTGAAGTTGTTGGTTCAAGCTCTTTATAAATTTTTTTGCGACGGTCGTATTGTGGCTAAATAATATTGACTCATTAATCAGAAGGATTTTATAGAAAAATAAGACTTTAATAAGTTCGCAAACACAACAATAATTATTCGTGAAAACGTCACTGCGAGAATGAGAGAGCGTTTCGTTAAAAGGTAATTCCATTAATTGAGTTGCCATTCGCAGAAAGTAAAAAGTTCTCCCACGCGGAGAGAATTACAGCAATTCTCATACGCTAACATGTATAAAAACGAAGAAATTAAAATAAAATGTTTTACAATTAAAAATTCATAGTATCAACGAAAGCAGATTTCAAATGTTTTTTCCAGAAAATAGGATTTTGAAGAAGTAACTTTCTTCAAATATATTATTCTAAAATAGCTATCAAAGATTATCAGATGTTGATTACAAACAGGGTTGGAAAAAAACATGTT